>UELW01000554.1:0-22144 GCA_900490495.1 Danionella dracula | reverse complement strand
CTCTTTGCGGTTCGGGCACCAGCATTGTTTACATTTACATTTTTACATTTATGCATTTGGCAGACGCTTTTGTCCAAAGCGACTTACATTAGGGGAGAGACAAAATGCAACCTGTTACTCCGTCAAAGTCTTACATTCACTGATTTCAAAACAAACAATTGCAAAAATGTGAGCAAAACAAATGTTTTTCTTTTTCTGAGGCAGAAGAAAAGCAGAGAAACCTGCAGTCCCTTCCAAACGCTCCGCGATGCTATGAAACGCTGACAACTTCAGCAAGGTTACCCACAGATTCAAAGATTAGCTTTTCCCAGCTCAAAAACGCGCAATAAAGCGCTAACAATAAAAATACGAGAGCTCTTGTAATGTGTGCAAGGTAGTAAACGAGTTACAAAGCTGTTTGAGCAGAAATAATCCTTCTTCTGCGATCGCAGTATTCTTCAGTAAATACTTCCGTATGTCCAGCATTGTACGAGCAGCTAAGAGGAGACGGCAGATTCTTGCTCGCGCAGAGACGACAATACATTTCTGCGATCCTCGAAGAAGGATTATTTCAGCTCAAGCAGTTCTGTAGCTCGCTGACTACGTTACACAGATTACAAGAGCTCTCAAAGGTTTATTCTTAGCTTCGCATCTCTACTGTTTAATGTTGTGCAGTGACGCTCCTTGCCTGTGGATGGCGCTCAGGGGACAACAGTGACAAGCCCCGCTGCTTAATAATCTTTGAGGGTTTGTCGAACACCACCAAGAAGAGCTGCTGAAGGTTCATAATCTCCTTTCCACGTTTTCTTCACCGTTTCAACATTGTTTCATTAGGAACATGAGGTATCTTCTACTGTTCTTCCAAGTTTTCTTCTTCAGCATCTTCTTCTTTTCTTCTGCATTTTTTCGAATCATCTTCTCTTCTTTAATGCATTTTTCTTCTCTTCGTTCATGTTTTCTTCTCTTCTTCCACATTATCTACTCTTATTTTGCATTCTTTCATCTCTTCCATGTTTTCTTCTTAAACATTCTGTTTATCTCTCCTTTCACATTTTCTTCTTCTCTCCTGCATTTACTTCTTCTACTCTTCCACATTTTCTTCTCTTCACCTCTTGTGCATTTTGATTTTCTCTTCTTCATCATTTTGTTCTTTTCTTCCACATTTTCTTCCTTTGTCTTTTTTCTTCTTAAGCATTTTTTTTCATATGATCTTGCGTGTTTTCTTCCACATTTTCTTCTCTTCACTTCTTGTGCATTTTTGTGGAAGAAGACTACATTTCACAGATTACAAGAGCTCTCAAATGTTTATTGTTAGCTCTTATCCCTACCGAATCTGTGGATAACTTTCTCTAGTTTCCTGCCAGGAGTCACGCTAGCATTTTTTTTTAATAAATAATATACATTGTTCACACAAATTGTGGAAAGAGCGAGTGCAAAACAAAGCCACGGCCGCTGCCATTGTGCTTACCAGAAAGAACTGAGCTGTATTAGAAAGAATGTGAAAGCATTTGTGCTCAATCTTACTTGTACACTACAAACAGAACAAAACTAAAAAAATATCTGCACCGGAGAGCGAGAGCACTGCTCTGCGAGTATTCCTAAAACAGGAAGCTGATATCAGCACTATTGTAAGCGTTTGAAGTGTTCAACAGAAGAAAGAACCCAAAGGATCTGGAGGACGAGTAAAACATGAGAGAGTTTCACACAACAGCCATCCTTTAACACCGGATGAGATCACAGAGAACGATCAGAAGAAACGAGACGGCGGAGCTCGTCTGACAGCTGACGGATGAGAAAAACACTCTGAGGATCACTCATGAAGCCCAGCAGCAAAGACCAGACGCGGAGAGAGAAGTCCCCAAAGGTCAGAGGTCAGACGCGGACAGAGCAGTCCCTAAAGGTCAGAGGTCAGAAGAGCCAGACGGGCAAGAGAGATTAGAGCCGATTGCGCTTCAGCTCTGCACAGAGACAAGATCGAAGGATTCATCGCTAAGATTCGACAGTGGAGCGGCCCACTATATAACAACCTACATAACAACTAGAAGATACAACTAGACCAGCTACATAACAACTAGAAGATACAACTAGACCAGCTACATAACAACTAGAAGATACAACTAGACCAGCTACATAACAACTAGAAGATACAACTAGACCAGCTACATAACAACTAGAAGAATAAACTATAAGGGATACCAGCTACATAACACTAGAAGACACACTAGTGACCAAAGAACGCGCTGTACTATTTCGGAACGGAAGCGCGTCACGAGACGCAGTGCAAGTAGCTCATTGTGTTCATGTATGTCCTACAATTTGGTGAACATGTTTTCTTTTTTGCGTATGATTGTTTCTATTTTAAAGTTAAAAAAAAAAAGTTGTTCGGACTACAAATTCAAGGATAAATGTTTGTTCACGCAATATTTTTGAGGCTGCGGTTCCCCTCTTTGTTTTAATTCCACAGCGTTTCTTTCAGTTATCTTATCTGGTTCTGTTTTAGGTGTCGAAAAAAATAATTTGCGCTACCTTTTAGTGCTGGTGCTCTCATCGCTTCTACTGTAGCTTAGAGGCGCACGCTCTGAAAGCATAGATGTTTCTTTTTTATCATCTTCTTCACTAATGGATGTATTTTTTATTTCAACTTGATTCATCGCCCAGCTCTAGTTCTGATCAGCACACGCACTGATAAGCCACGTTCCTCTCCGAACACTCTTTAAGAAGTGATAAAAAAAAAATCCTGATTTTGTGTTTCTGCAGAGTGCGCCGGCTCATCAGTCCAACCGCGACTCGCGCGTCCTGTGGCTCAAAGACGATAACCTGCTCTCGACTGGATTCAACCAGGTCCTCTCCCCCATTCTACTCAGATTCATCTGGTGTTCCAACGCTTTCTATTTCAAGTTTCATCTCTTTTATATTTGGATTATGTATTTATGTTTCTGCGGTTGACTGCCACCTATTGGATTGGCATGCTCGTTACAGCTTTTTAGGGGCATTTTGGAGTTAGTTTTATTTTTAAACGAATGCTCATTAGGAGTTTTTTTATGGGTGGATGTTGGCTTAAAATTACATTTCTTAGAACCTTTTTATTTATTGGTATCTTATTTATTTATGTTTTACATATTAAATAGATAGTTTTTTTTATTATTTAACTGTTAAATGTATAATGTGTGTGTGACTGCTGTGCTATTACTAGTCACCACTTATACATTTTGAAAGAAAAATTTGGAAGATGAGAAGAAAATGAAAAAATTGTGAGTAATAGAAGACCAAGAAGAAAATGTGAAAGAAGCAAGAGAAGAAAATGCAGAGGAAGAGAAGAAAAAAAAGAAAAGACAAAGGAAAAAAATGTGGAAGAGAAGAAAAATGCAGAACAGAGGACAAAGAAGAAAATGTGGAAGAAAAGAAACAATGTGAAAAAGAGAAAATGAAAATGCACGTGAAGTTAAGAGAAGAAAATCAGAAGAAAATACAGAGAAGAAAAAATCCCCAAGAAAACGGAGGAGGAAAAAAATGCATAAGAAGTGAAGAGAAGAAAATGTGGAAGAAAACATGCAAGATCATATGAAAAAAATGCTGAAGAAGAAAAGAAAAGATAAAGAAAGAAAATGTGGAAGAAAAGAACAAAAACAACGAAGAAGAAAAAAGAAAATGCACAAGAAGTAAAGAGAAGAAAATGTGGAAGAGTAGATTAAATAAATGCAGGAGAGAAGAAGAAAATGTGAAAGGAGAGATAAACAGAATGTTTTAGAAGAAAACGTGGAAGAGAAGAAAGAATGCAAAATAAGAGTAGATAATGTGGAAGAAGAGAAGAAAACATGAAAGAAGAGAAGAAAAATGCATTAAAGAAGAGAAGATGATTCGAAAAAATGCAGAAGAAGAAAAGAAAAGAAGAAAATGCTGAAGAAGAAAACTCGGAAGAACAGTAGAAGATACCTCATGTACCTAATGAAACAATGTTGAAACGGTGAAGAAAAACAAGAAGAAAACGTGGAAAGGAGATTATGAACCTTCAGCAGCTCTTCTTGTTGGTATTCGACAAATATTCAAAGATAATTTAATGGCAGTGCGCATCACTGTTGTACCCTGAGCGCCATCCACAGGCAAGGAGAGTCACTGCACAACATTAAACAGTAGAAATGCGAAGCTAGCGCCCCCTGCAGAGAATCATCTGAGCGAGCAAATTTAACACTTCTTAACGTGTGGCTGTTTTAGCATGTGAAACATCTCTCTTTGCATCTCATAGTTTTGATCCACTCTTGATCACTAACCCACCGTTCCTCCTACTCTTGCAGATGAGGCAACAGGAAGTGAGACTCTGGGGACAGCAGGAAGTTGTCATCCTCTCTCAGCTCGCTGCTGCTGGCCACATCCAACGCGTGAGTCCCGAAGCTAGCTTTCTTCTCCGAGCTGGGTTTGGAGTTACAGCAGGTCGGACTCGTCCTCCTGCTTCTGGGGCCGAGTGCGAGTGCGAGCGCTAGAGCGTTTGTGTGGAAGGGTTTCTCTGGAGTGCAGAAGCTGGGAATGGCTACAGTTGAAGCTGTGGAAGTGTGGAAGCGTGTGTATGTGCTGTTGTTGAAGGCCTCGCTCGGCCAGTGAGGTGTTGGGGCTCCAGAGGAGGGCTATTTTCATGAACGAACATGCTGAGGTGGTCAAGTTTATTTAGAAAGCGCATTTCCACAACAGAGCGAGCAGCAGCTGAACAGAACAACACCAGACACACACCGACAACAACATCGCTCGCGTGTTTCTCTCTGTGAGGAAACTTGTTGACGCGGCTGCTAGAACTTTGCGAGTGAATTTATTTTACAGCTATAAAAAATCTGTTTTCTATGTTTAGTTATTCTTAATATTTTTAAGACCAGTTTGGCATCTGGGATTGCACCTGGGAGTTATATGCACGCTGTGGTAACACCTCTGGTGAACAAGTCCTGGTTAGACCCGTTTATTTTCTCAGTTGTTAGGACAATTTGTGATAGCGGACAAGTTGTTAGGAGATTGTGATAGGCTCAGATCATTTTAAATGAGCACAGCATTCTTGAAGTGTTTCAGTCTGGTTTTAAAACCTATCACATTACTGAGTCTGCTGGATTCAACCCTGATTCTACTCGAAGGCTACGTCTCATTCCAGGTTCAGCATCCTTTCGAGTGCGCATTTCAACGCTGCTTACATCACAACGCTGCACGTAGGCCGTCCCATTTTACCCAAAAGTCAAAGAATCCTTCAAATGTTTCCTCCTTTTCCAAGAATTTATCATTCTTCGTAGCATCACATATCTCAAGATGCTTTGCAAATCCGAACTCCAGAAGTGCTCCGCGTCCCATTTACCAACGACTGATGCAAGATGGATAGATGATTTGATAGAGAGGTGAATGGATAGAAAGATGGATAGATGATGGATAGAAAGATGGATAGATGATTTGATAGAGAGGTGAATGGATAGAAAGATGGATAGATGATTTGATAGAGGTGAATGGATCGCTGGCTAGACTGCTTTGATCGCTGTGCTGGCTCGCACGCTGGCTCGCTGCTTTATCGCGCGGTTGGCTGGCTCGCTGGCTGGCTCCTGATTTGCTAGCGCGTGATGGCTCCCCTGGTCGCTGCTTTGCTCGCGCGGTGCTGGCTCGTGGCTGGCTCGCTGCTTTGCTCGCGCGGTGCTGGCTCGCCCGCTGGCTCTCTCTTTGCTCGCGCGTGCCTGGCTCGCCCGCTGGCTAGCTGCTTTGCTCGCGCGTGCCTGGCTCGCCCGCTGGCTCGCTGCTTTGCTCGCGTGCTGGCTCTCCCGGCTCGGCCTCGCTGCTTTGCTCTCGCGGCCTGGCTCGCCCGCTGGCTCCTGCTTGTTCGCGCGGTGCCTGGCTCGCCCGCTGGCTCGCTGCTTTGCTCGCGCGGTGCCTGCTCGCCCGCTGGCTCGCTGCTTGCTCGCGCGGTGCCTGGCTCGCCCGCTGGCTCGCTGCTTTGCTCGCGCGGTGCCTGGCTCGCCCGCTGGCTCTCTGCTTTGCTCGCGCGGTCTGGCTCGCCCCTGGCTCGCTGCTTTGCTCGCGCGGTGCCTGGCTCCCCGCTGGCTCGCTGCTTTGCTCGCGCGGTGGCTGGCTCGCTGGCTGGCTCGCTGCTTTGCTCGCGCGGTGGCTGGCTCGCCCGCTGGCTCGCTGCTTTGCTCGCGCGGTGCCTGGCTCGCCCGCTGGCTCGCTGCTTGGCTCGCGCGGTGGCTGGCTCGCCCGCTGGCTCGCTGCTTTGCTCCGCCGAGTGCCTGGCTCGCCCGCTGCTAGCTGCTTTGCTCTCGCGGTGCCTGGACTCGCCCGCTGGCTCGCTGCTTTGCTCGCGCGGTGCTGGCTCGCCGCTGGCTCGCTGCTTTTCTCGCGCGGTGCCTGGCCTCGCCCGCTGTGCTCGCTGCTTGCTCGCGCGGTGCCTGGCTCGCCCCCTGGCTCGCTGCTTTGCTCGCGCGGTGCCTGGCTCGCCCGCTCTGGCTCGCTGCTTTGCTCGCGCGGTGCCTGGCTCGCCCGCTGGCTCGCTGCTTTGCTCGCGCGGTGCCTGGCTCCCCGCTGGCTCGCTTTTTGCTCGCGCGGTGCCTGGCTCGCCGCTGGCTCGCTGCTTTGCTCGCGCGGTGGCTGGCTCGCTGGCTGGCTCGTTGCTTTGCTCGCGCGGTGGCTGGCTCTCCGCTGCTCGCTCTTTGCTCGCGCGGTGCCTGGCTCGCCCGCTGGCTCGCTGCTTTGCTCGCGCGGTGGCTGGCTCGCCCGTGGCTCCTGCTTTGCTCGCGCGGTGGCTCTGGCTCGCCCCTGGCTCGCTGCTTTGCTCGCGCGGGCCTGGCTCGCCCGCTGGCTCGCTCTTTGCTCGCGCGGTGGCTGGCTCGCCGCTGGCTCGCTGCTTTGCTCGCGGTGCCTGGCTCGCCGCTGCTCGTGCTTTGCTCGCGCGGTGGCTGGCTCGCCTCGCTGGCTCGCTGCTTTGCTCGCGCGGTCTGGCTCGCCCGCTCGCTCGCTGCTTTGCTCGCGCGGTGCTGGCTCGCCCGGTGCTCGCTGCTTTGCTCGCGCGTGTGCTGGCTCGCCCGCTGGCTCGCTGCTTTGCTCGCGGGCCTGGCTCGCCCGCTGGCTCTCGCTGCTTTGCTCGCGCGGTGCCTGGCTCGCCCGCTGGCTCGCTGCTTTGCTCGCGGGGTGCCTGCGACCCGCTGGCTCGCTGCTTTGCTCGCGCGTGCCTGGCTCGCCCCTGGCTCTGCTTTGCTCGCGCGGTGGCTCTCTCTGCTTTGCTCGCGCGTGGCCTGGCTCCCCGCTGGCTCGCTGCTTTGCTCGCGCGGTGGCTGCTCGCCCGCTGGCTCGCTGCTTGGCTCGCGCGGTGGCTGGCTCGCCCGCTGGCTCGCTGCTTTGCTCGCGCGGTGGCTGCTCGCCCGCTGGCTCGCTGCTTTGCTCGCGCGGTGCTGGCTCGCCGCTGGCTCGCTGCTTTGCTCGCGCGGTGGCTGGCTCGCCCGCTGGCTCGCTGCTTTGCTCGCGCGTGGCTGGCTCGCCCGCTGCGCTCGCTGCTTGCTCGCGCGGTGGCTGGCTCGCCCGCTGGCTCGCTGCTTTGCTCGCGCGGTGCTGGCTCGCCCGCTGGCTCGCTGCTTGCTCGCGCGGTGGCTGTCGCTGCTTTGCTCGCGCGGTGGCTGGCTCGCCCGCTCGCTCGCTGCTTTGCTCGCGGTGGCTGGCTCGCTGCTTTGCTCGCGCGGTGCCTGGCTCGCCCGCTGGCTCGCTGCTTTGCTCTCGCGGTGCCTGGCTCGCCCGCTGCTCGCTGCTTTGCTCGCGGTGCCTGGCTCGCCCGCTCGCTCCTGCTTTGCTCGCGCGGTGCCTGGCTCGCCCGCTGGCTCGCTGCTTTGCTCGCGCGGTGCCTGGCTCGCCCGCTGGCTCGCTGCTTTGCTCGCGCGGTGCCTGGCTCGCCCGCTCGCTCGCTGCTTTGCTCGCCCGGTGCCTGGCTCGCCCGCTGGCGCGCTGCTTTGCCCGCGCGCTGGCTGGCTGGCTGGCTGGCTGCGCGATGGCTGGCTGGCTGGCTGCGCGCTGGCTGGCTGGCTAGCGCGTGAATGGATCGAGATGTATAGATTAATTGATAGAGAGGGCAGATGGATGGATGAATTGATGGATACAAAGATGGATGTATTACTAGCTGCCAGTTGCCTGTGTTTGTGAGCTCATGTAAAGTAAGAACTATTTGCTATTCTAAACTATATTAAGGTTCATAGATGGATAAATATGAGTCATGCATGGCCATCAGTATGGTTTCCTCTCATGAAGGGTAGGAGTTACTCTTTCTAGTTCAGTGCTATATTTGTTTGGTGAGCTATCACTTTATGGATAGTGGCTCCAGGGAAGCTTCATAAAGTCTGTTTCCTGCTGTCTGCTCTCCATAAAGCATCAGAACGCTGTGATTAGCTCTCAGTGGGTGCACGGTGATTATCTGCTGCAATTTTGAGCATGGTGTGGTCAGCTTCAGCTTTTTTTGGGAGAGAAACCAAATTACAGTCCAAACTGGAGAAAGGAGGCCATCATTATCTCTGTTGGCTCGTTACACTGTATAATTTCTGCCTCCAGACATCAGCTGACCTCCAGTTCTTTTGTTAGCAACAGACTGAGTTTGTATTGTTTTTCTGCTCAAATAATGTTAAAATTGAGCTTTCATACCATTATTACAGATTGTAAGCCAATGGGTAAATGGCTACCTTAAAATGAAACCGGTATTAATCGCACGTTAACTCATGAAAACCCAAGTTAACTAATAAAAATGGGATTATTCACAAGTTAACTCATGAAATAATGTGGTTAATCACAAGTTACCCGAGAAAAACATGATTAATTGCAAGTTTACTTGTGGTTAACTGCAATGTAACAAACAATAAAGTTATTAATTGCAAGGTTACGCATGAAAACACGTAAATAATCACAAGTTACCGGAGAAAAAACAATGATTAATCTCAAGGTAACTCATGAAACCATGTGATTAATCACAAGCTACATGAGAAAAACCTGACTAATCGAAAGGTTACGCATGAAAACATGTGATTAATCACAAGCTACATGAGAAAAACCTGACTAATCGAAAGGTTACTCATGAAAACATGTGATTAATCACAAGCTACATGAGAAAAACCTGACTAATCGAAAGGTTACGCATGAAAACATGTGATTAATCACAAGCTACATGAGAAAAACCTGACCAATCGAAAGGTTACGCATGAAAACATGTGATTAATCACAAGCTACATGAGAAAAACCTAATCGAAAGGTTACGCATGAAAACATGTGATTAATCACAAGCTACATGAGAAAAACCTGACTAATCGAAAGGTTACGCATGAAAACGTGATTAATCACAAGCTACATGAGAAAAACCTGACTAATCGAAAGTTTACGCATGAAAACTTGTGATTAATCACAAGCTACATGAAAAAAACCTGACTAATCGAAAGTTTACGCATGAAAACTTGTGATTAATCACAAGCTACATGAGAAAAACCTGACTAATCGAAAGTTTATGCATGAAAACTTGTGATTAATCACAAGCTATATGAGAAAAACCTGACCAATCGAAAGGTTACGCATGAAAACATGTGATTAATCGCAAGCTACATGAGAAAAACCTGACTAATCGAAAGTTACGCATGAAAACTTGTGATTAATCGCAAGCTACATGAGAAAAACCTGACTAATCGAAAGGTTACGCATGAAAACATGTGATTAATCACAAGCTACATGAGGAAAAACCTAATCGAAAGGTTACGCATGAAAACATGTGATTAATCACAAGCTACATGAGAAAAACCGACTAATCGAAAGGTTCGCATGAAAACATGTGATTAATCACAAGCTACATGAGAAAAACCTAATCGAAAGTTTACGCATGAAAACATGTGATTAATCACAAGCTACATGAGAAAAAACCTGACTAATCGAAAGTTTACGCATGAAAACTTGTGATTAATCGCAAGCTACATGAGAAAAACCTGACTAATCGAAAGGTTACGCATGAAAACATGTGATTAATCACAAGGTACATGTGAAAAACCTGACTAATCGAAAGGTTACGCATGAAAACATGTGATTAATCACAAGGTACATGAGAAAAACCTGACTAATCGAAAGGTTACGCATGAAAACTTGTGATTAATCACAAGCTACATGAGAAAAACCTGACTAATCGAAAGGTTACGCATGAAAACTTGTGATTAATCGCAAGCTACATGAGAAAAACCTGACTAATCGAAAGGTTACGCATGAAAACATGTGATTAATCACAAGGTACATGAGGAAAAACCTGACCAATCGAAAGGTTATGCATGAGAACATGTGATTAATCACAAGCTACATGAGAAAAACCTGACTAATCGAAAGTTTACGCATGAAAACTTGTGATTAATCACAAGCTATATGAGAAAAGCCTGACTAATCGAAAGGTTACGCATGAAAACTTGTGATTAATCACAAGCTACATGAGAAACCTGACTAATCGAAAGGTTACGCATGAAAACATGTGATTAATCACAAGCTACATGAGAAAAACCTGACTAATCGAAAGGTTACGCATGAAAACATGTGATTAATCACAAGCTACATGAGAAAAACCTGACTAATCGAAAGGTTACGCATGAAAACATGTGATTAATCACAAGCTACATGAGAAAAACCTGACTAATCGAAAGGTTCGCATGAAAACATGTGATTATCGCAAGCTACATGAGAAAAACCTGACCAATCGAAAGGGTACGCATGAAAACATGTGATTAATCACAAGGTACATGAGGAAAACCTGACCAATCGAAAGGTTACGCATGAAAACATGTGATTAATTCGCAAGCTACATGAGAAAAACCTGACCAATCGAAAGGTTACGCAGAAAATTTGTGATTAATCACAAGCTACATGAGAAAAAACCTGACCAATCGAAAGGTTACGCATGAAAACATGTGATTAATCACAAGCTACATGAGAAAAACCTGACTAATCGAAAGGGTACGCATGAAAACATGTGATTATTCGCAAGCTACATGAGGAAAAACCTGACCAATCGAAAGGGTACGCATGAAAACATGTGATTAATCACAAGGTACATGAGGAAAAACCTGACCAATCGAAAGGTTACGCATGAAAACATGTGATTATTCGCAAGCTACATGAGGAAAAACCTGACCAATCGAAAGGTTACGCAGGAAAATTTGTGATTAATCACAAGCTACATGAGAAAAAACCTGACCAATCGAAAGGTTACGCATGAAAACATGTGATTAATCACAAGCTACATGAGAAAAACCTGACTAATCGAAAGGTTACGCATGAAAACTTGTGATTAATCACAAGCTACATGACGAAACATGATTAATCACACTTCTAACTATGAAAGTGTAATTAAGTTGAATTAAGAAATACATGATTAATTGCAGATTAACTCATGAAAAGATGTGGTTAGTCTTAAGTTAAAACTTGGTTAATTGCAAGTCAACTAATAAAAATGTGTCCCTTCATGAAAAATCACAAGGTTAGTGAAAGAGATTATTAGAAAATGACTCCATCCTGGATTCGAACCTTTGGCGTCTTTAGAATTCTTAGCATTTTAGCTCTAAACTCAAAGCTCGGACACAAAGCAATATTTCTTCTAAAGAAAACAGCGAGTAACCGGCCTCCTGTGGCATGGTGCTCCGCTTTGCTTTGTTTATGAAGAGTTTTATGGTGTATGTCTGTTTTGAGATTTATTTTATAGCCAAACATTGCTGAGTGTTTGCTGTGAGCTGTTTCTTGGAAACCGGTGGAGAGATTAACCGCGATGTGTAAATCTGCTGCAGGAACAACTGGATGCAGCTCTTGAGGAGTCAAATATTGTGTTGTCTTGGAAGATTGTTCTTTTAACGACTTGGAATGTTCGTTGTTTTGGTGAATACAACCCAAAAACAAAACAAAAAAAATGTGCTTCTTGATTAATCTACTTATCTGTAACTGTTACGACCCCAGAAGAGGATGGCAACTAGGATCAGCGTTTAACAAAAAGGTGAACAGCAATGAAAAACTGGAAACAACAGGACACAAAGAATAACTTTTGCTAAACAAATGTGCTTTATTTACACTGACACAGCACAAATGAAATAGTGCAAACAACTCCACGCAGTCCAAGGACTGAGAATAAAGGTAAAATAAAACATGAACTAACTAGAAGTTAGATCACAGAATTCTAAGCTAACTAAAGAAGACACAAGCTCTAAACTAATCTACACTAAGGAAATTTGAATTATTACAATAAGCAAATCTGATGCACACCAAAAACTAGTGAGATTAACAGAAAACACTCATGTCATAGTACGTATGTCATGTGACGTACTACTCGGTCTGCGAGACCCTGGAGATCAGAAGACATCGCAAGTGACTACAACGGCAGGAAACAGAACTAAAAACACAGGAATCATAGGTGGAGCGAAACTCAGTGACGGAAGCCTCTCTCCACAGTGTTCCTCAGGTGAGCCAAGGACTTCAGACTCCTTCAGGAGGGACGCTAGGAAACAACAAAAACAAATAAAATACTCACAAAAAGACCATAAAGCTAATCAAATGTCTCCCCCCCTCTCTCTATACTATACATTCATTCATTCATCTTCATGGCGGCTTTCTTCCCTTTCGGGGTCTCCACAGCAGAATGAACCTCCAACTCTTCTGGAATATGTTTTATGCGGCGGATGCCCTTCCAGCTGCAACCCATCGCTGGGAAACATCCACACACACTCATTCTCGCTCAAACACTACGAACAATCGTTCTTACTCAATTCTCTTATTCCGCATGTCTTTGTTCTTGTGGAGGAAACCGGAGCACCCGGAGTAAACCCACGCGATCACGAGGAGAACATGAGAACAAACTTTCAGATTGGCATCTGTATTCTGTTTCCACAAACACTCGGCTCTGGTGACGGTTGAGTGTAGCGCGTGAAAGCAATTCTTCTGTTTCCATGAAGCGTTTCCGAAAGCGCTTCCAGAGGGAGTCTCTGAAACGGTTCACGCGGTCGAGCGGGGAGATCTTGGCGGAGCGTGTGGATCACAAGAGGAAGCTGTCTGCGCTCGACGTGGCGTAAAAACTCCTCGACTCATTCGCTGTTTATAGACAGATCAACACGGTTGGAGAAGGATGTTTGTGGAGGAGCGAGGAGATCCAATGTTTGATGGAATTTAGGCCGACGAGAACCTCCAGTCTCTCAACTCGACAGCACGCTCACAAACTCTGAAGTCACCAACGTTATTACGTTCAGACCTTCGTATATTTCGGCGAGCCGTCGCAGAGTAATGACATGAGAGCTTTGGGGTTTTTTCCCACCGTTTTCTTCCACGCTATGTATTTCTAGTGACGTATGTACGCAAGCGTCTCTGAAATGGATCGGATAAATAGCGTAAGAACATAAAACTGAGGAGGACTGAGGAGGAGGAGAGAACGATGTCGGTAACGGAACATTCTAGACGTTCCCAATCTGAAAGTCCCCTAACAATTCTTTAAACATAATCACTAGACCAGGGGTCGGCAACTTTTTTTTACACAAAGAGCCATTTGGGACCGCCCCCAATGAAAAGAAACCCATTTTGAAATCATTATATATATTATGCATGTATATATTATGCTATGTACAAAAAGCTATTGCATTTATGAAAATGAAATCAACGAACTGCTGCAGAGAACACAGAATTTTATTTCGGCATGTAACAAAAGCATTTTACACTTGATTGATGCTTAATTTAAAAAAAAATATCCGGTGTCTATATGAGTCCTCGTATTTAAGAAATAAAAATCCAAACTTACCCAACCCACTGAACAAAAAATCCAAACAGCCTGCAGGCACCTCTCCTCTTATTTATGAGATAAAAATCCAAACTTATCCAAATAATATCCACCAGCTCTGAACGAACAATGCAAACCAAAAAAAATGTGCAGTCTGCTTCTGTCCCATCGCGTGTACTGAATTGTGCAGCAAGTTGTCCTCCTGAATTAAAAAAGGACCACTTCACTTAATATATCGTTATGTATTTATGTCACTTTTATATTTCACAAACAAACTGTCCTGTTTGGGAAGGTTTGCAATGTTGCTCCATTTGTGATTCTGAGCGAGAACGGTTAGTTTATAGTTTAATAGAGTTTAAATGGACCAAGAAAATATTAAAAAAAGGTAACATAAAAATATGTTCCTCCACAAATGCACAATCCAATGCACACAATAATACTAATATTATTATATAATGTTTGAATGGTATCAATGCTAAACCCTAAAAGTTGGAACAAACACATAACTTGTGCGATAAGTATGATAAAAAGTAAGGCTAACATAAAATATGCCATATATTTCAAAGTAAACCAATACTTACAAACCTGCTCTAAAACACTTGAACTCCTTTTGATTATTTTAAAATCAACATTTAAACAAATGAATATTTAAAATACAAGTAAAAAAGAAATGCCGACTTCATATTTTAATATAGATTTTTATTAACAGCGTGAACCTTTTTGAACATTCTGGCTCTCCGTACACACAGCTGTGATTTGGGTGGATTCTAAGCGATTCACAAACTAAAAGTACGTACGGTTGCTTAGCAACTCCGCCCGATCTCTGTTGTTGTTGTTTAAAGGGAACGGAAATTCCGGAGGGACACCCGATCGGATGCGACAACGGCCTTCTGACGGGACACATTTTCTAGATCAGCTGATCAGAAATTTTCCTTTTCTTGGATTTATACATCATTTACCTTCCAGGCAGGGGTAAAAAAAAAATCACACTGGTAGTGTGCTGGAAAAACGCCGGCTGCCAGAGGTGAGAGACGCCAGGCATTCGAATGTCGCACATCGGCGGATGTGACGCATATTTTGAGCGGTAAAAATATTAAAAACGTTTAAATTTTAATATTACAAGGTTACCATAATCTTCAAATTCAGAATTATATTTTAAAATGAACAAACTAAAATAAAATTTAATTTTTATAAAATCCTCATTATTTCACAGGGAGCCACAACAGAAGGATGAAAGAGCCACATGGGCTCCGGAGCCATGGGTTGCCGACCCCTGCACTAGACCATTGCGAGCCTCTCCGTCTGATGTGCAAATCTTTAAAATACAACCTTCATAGGAAAACCAGATATGTTTTTTTACTCAAAACACAGGAATCATAAGTGGAACCAAACTCAAAAGAAAGCGAGCACCAGCAGCGAGGGGAGCCACTCTCTCCGCACTGTTCCTCAGAAGAACTTCAGGGTCCTTGTGGAGCGACGAATCAGGGAACAGCTAGAGCCAGCAAACAACAAAAACAATTAAAATACTCCCAAAAAAGGCGCTGTGGCCTAATCAAATGCCTTTCCCCCTCATCTTATTACTATATATATATATATATATATATATATATATATATATATATATATATATATATATATATATATATAGTTTTTATTTTATTTATCTATTTTAACACTCCAGATAAAATTCACAAAAACTCACTGAGGCTTAATCGTGGCTGGGTCGCGGGGCTCTGCTGGCGTCTTACAATTCTTTAAACGTAGAAGACCATTGCAAGCCTCTCAGTCCCCTGTGCAAAGCGTTGAAATAAAACCTTCAAAGTCAATCATTTTAAAGCCTCGTCAGCTTTGTTGAATTCAAAGGAATACCAGATAAGTTTTTTACTCTTATTTCTTAGTTTTTTACATTTAAAGCATGGACACTGGAGTGTATTTCTCTCATTTCGTACCTGCTTTATTGACTTGTAGAATACCTCTGGTCCTGTTTGTGTCCCATAATGAACTGGTCGTGATCTCAACCTGAGCTCGTTTCAGTCGTCAATCGCTCTATAAACAGAGCTGTAATGACCTTAATTGGACCTTCTGCCTCAGCAGCAATCGGTGAGCTGTTGGAGCAAACGCTGGACGTGACATCAGGCTCGCATTAACCCACTGATAAAAACAAGGGATGCAGCTAATGCGCTTTCTCTAATAGCCGCATGGACACACATGAACAGGCAACTTTTAAAGTTAAGTCAGCCTTTTGTTTATTTAGCTACAAGACGCACTTAAAACAAGCCAAAATGTGTGTATCCCAATCATGAATCTACGGCCTGTAAGATATACAAACATATGAAATTGAAATGAGACCCAAGTAATTTTTTACGTTAGACTTGTACTATAATACACAATTTAATAATAATAATGCAATAAATCAATTTATATAGCGCTTTTCAAGACACTCAAAGACCTTTACATTTATCAGAGCATTATTCATTCACTCTCTGGTGGTGATAAGCTACCTTGGTAGCCCTCAGCTGCCCTGGAGCAGTCTGACAGAACGTGGCTGCCATTCTGCGCCTACAGCCTCCTGACCACCACCAAACACCCTCCACCAGTCACTCACATCCACCAAACACCCTCCACCAGTCACTCTCATCCACCAAACACACCCCACCAGTCACACTCATCCACCAAACACCTTCCACCAGTCACACTCATCCACCAAACACCCCCCACCAGTCTCTCACATCCACCAAACACCCCACCAGTCACACTCATCCACCAAACATCCCCCACCAGTCACACTCATCCACCAAACACCTTCCACCAGTCACACTCATCCACCAAACACCTCCCACCAGTCACTCACATCCACAAACACACCCCACCAGTCACTCACATCCACCAAACACACCCCCCAGTCTCACATCACCAACACACTCCCCACAGTCACTCACATCCACCAATCACACCCCACCAGTCACTCACATCACCAAACACACTCCACCAGTCACCACATCCACCAAACACCCCCCCCAGTCCCACTCATCCACCCACACCCCCACCAGTCACTCACATCCACCAAACACACTCCACCAGTCTCTCACATCCACCAAACACACTCCACCAGTCACACACATCCACCAAACACACTCCACCAGTCACTCACATCCACCAAACACACTCCACCAGTCACACACATCCACCAAACACCCCCCACCAGTCTCTCACATCCACCAAACACACTCCACCAGTCACACACATCCACCAAACACACTCCACCAGTCACTCACATCCACCAAACACACTCCACCAGTCACACATCCACCAAACACACTCCACCAGTCACTCACATACACCAAACACACTCCACCAGTCACACACATCCACCAAACACACTTCACCAGTCACACACATCCACCAAACACACCCCCAGTCTCTCACATCCACCAAACACCTCCATCAGTCACTCACACATCCACCAAACAAACCCCACCAGTCACTCTCATCCACCAAACACCCCCACCAGTCACTCTCATCCACCAAACAACCCCCCACCAGTCACTCATCCACCAAACACCCCCACCAGTCACTCTCATCCCCAAACACCCCCCACCAGTCACTCACATCCACCAAACACCCCCACCAGTCACTCACATCCACCAAACACCCCACACAAGTCAGGGGGTTGCCCAGGGCCACAACAGCAGAATTGCCCTAGCGGGGATCGAACCACCAACCTTCCAGTTACAGAACGACTGCGTCATTTTCTACCCTTAGCGAGGGTAGGCAGATCTCACGGGGTAGCAGAACACCGGAACACCGGAACCGTTTTTGCGGAGTGCAAGAGGTTACGCTTTGTGTCCTGAAGAGAAAACTCTCCTCTCCAGATGTAAAATCATGAGCTCGGCTGGAGGCTCTCCTCATAATTGTTCACAGTTGCAGCAAACCTTGTTGCAGCTCCTTACGTGAAGTCGCATGAATCTGTGTTTGAGATGTTAAGTGTTCCTCACTCTGCTCTTGATTTAGTGCAGCTCTCCAGGGGGCCAGACGTATGTTCCACAGTATTCCTAGGATGGGAACTTGTTGAAACTGTTGAAAGTCACGTCTTTTGGGGCGCAGTACGCAAGATAGTAAAACCCATGTTGTTTTTTACGCACGTAATCATATGAATGCGTCTTTTAAAAGCCTGAGCGACTAAAAGAAGTTATTTTTTCAGCTTGCCCATCGGTTTCCCTCGGGCATCTGCTGCAATCGATCCGAGCTGGCTTTAATCATCCGTACTGAGGAGCCTCGCTAATAACCACTCAAACACCGCCTCCCCAAATCCATCCCAGATGAAGCGAGCGGGTCAGCAGCTGTACTCGCAGCAGAAAAGGGGCCGCTGTGTTTACGTTTGGCGTGTGTTGAGTCGACCCTACAGTAGTTTCATTTTTCCTCCCTCTGCGCTCTTTTTCTGCTGTCTGGTGCTTTCTTCTGAGCTGCTTTGAGAGGGCCAGATTCCCCAGGTGCTGCGGTCGAGGGCGGCTCCGGTTCCAACGAGAACAAGGGTTTTCTGTGGCTTTTCTAGATTTCAGATTTTTTTTGACACATACATGTACGTACAGGGTATACTGCTACTGCAACGCTCTCCTAGCAGGACTTCCAGCAAACGCACTCAAACCTCTGCAGATGATCAAGAACTCTGGAGCTCGTCTTATCTTCAAGGAACCGTAGCGAGGTCGAGTTTCTCTCCTCTTCATCTCTCTTCACTGGCTCCTCATCGCAGCTCGTGTTAAATTCAGATCGCTGATGCTGGAGTACAAAACTATCAAAACCAATCAGATCAGCCCCTGTTCACCTCCACAAGCTCCTACACTCCTACATGTCCTCCAGAAGCTCCACCACTCCTACATGTCCTCCAGAAGCTCCACCACTCCTACATGCCCTCCAGAAGCTCCTACACTCCAACATGCCCTCCAGAAGCTCCTACACTCCTGCATGCCCTCCAGAAGCTCCTACACTCCTGCATGCCCTCCAGAAGCTCCTACACTTCTACATGTCCTCCTGAAGCTCCACCACTCCTACATGCCCTCCAGAAGCTCCTACACTTCTACATGCCCTCCAGAAGCTCATACACTCCTGCATGCCCTCCAGAAGCTCCTACAATCCTGCATGCCCTCCAGAAGCTCCTACACTTCTACATGTCCTCCAGAAGCTCCTACACTCCTGCATGCCCTCCAGAAGCTCCTACACTTCTACATGTCCTCCAGAAGCTCCTACACTCCTGGATTCCCTCCAGAAGCTCCTACACTTCTACATGCCCTCCAGAAGCTCCTACACTTCTACATGCCCTCCAGAAGCTCCTACACTCCTACATGCTCTCCAGAAGCTCCTAAACTCCTACATGCCGTCCAGAAGCTCCTACCTTTCTACATCCCCTCCAGAAGCTCCTACACTTTTACACGCCCTCCAGAAGCTCCTACACTTCTACATGTCCTCCAGAAGCTCCTAAACTCCTACATGCCCTCCAGAAGCTCCTACCTTTCTACATGCCCTCCAGAAGCTCCTACACTCCTACATACGTCCAGAAGTAGTTCTGTCCCACAATGGCAGAAGATCTCTCACCTTCTCTTTCACTGTCCCACTGGAAGAAACTCCTGATCCAGTCAGGAGAGCAGCAACACTAACTACCTTCAGAAAGCAACTGAAAACTCTTCTCTTCAGGGAACATCTACTATAAAAAAAAACTTTCTCCCTTTGTTTTCTTCCTGCTATGGTTTATTGATCAGCGGATAGAACTTCTATTACGAGCGAGCTGAGATAGACTTTGACTGTAACAAATCTCACATTGTCTTTCCTGCACTGTAAGTCGCTTTTGACAAAAGCGTCTTCCATATGCATAAAAGTAAAAGTAAATGTACGACATGCAGTGAAATGTGCTGTATGACTTTCTGACCTGTAAACATGTTTTGAGTTAGAAATTAAACACAGATTTTAAAGTTTGAATAGCAAACTTAATCATAAAAATTAGCTTTTTTCCCTACTTGTTGAACACTCATGCGCGTTCTTCATGACCTCGAGGCTAAACTCGGCAAGTCCGATAGTTTCAAAGTTTCGCTGATGGAAGTCAAAGCACTACTTTTGTCTCGATCAGAGAGGGCCAGAATGTTTATGTGCAGCTTGTGCCCTGCAAAAACTAGGTCTCCGCGTCGGTGACTAGAAACTCAAATCTGAGCAAATACACAGCGCCACCATCAGAGGAACGCAGGATAACACTAGCTCTGAAACCACTAAACCAGAGCGAGTACGACTTCCTTTTTCTACTTCACAAACTCTTATAACTCAGACAGAATTAAACTTAACTGTAGTTAAAGATATATTGTTATTATTCGTTTATTTTAAATACATGTTACGACTCGTTTTAAGGGTGCGAGAGTGTGGAGAATAATTTTAATCTCAAACCGAAAAATAGTTCCAGCCGCCACCAGCAAAACCCACACACAACACAAACTCAAATATGAAAAAGCTACAATTTTATTAATGTAAAAATAAACAACATTTGATATTGAAGAGTCAAGGTGACTGGGATGAGACAGGTCAAAATAACAAGCAAAACTCCCATTCAAAGAAAAAACGTACTATATTCCCTTACGGACAGCAAATGTAGAAATACAACACAACTTCCCTAAACTTCATAACAGAAAGAGACAAGTTCCAAAAGATTAAAATAGGCCACCCACCACGTTAGCTAACTAAGCCACAAATAAATAAATGAAGAATAAATAATAAAATTACAAAACAACAACACAAATCATACTTAAATCAAAATGGAAAGTAAACATTAACGTGAAGGTGTTTGCTGACGGAGCTGGAACCCGGAGCTCTTCACAAACGGAACGAGCTCGCCGAATCCCAGAACTCCGCCTCTTTTGAATGAACTCGGTTACGGACCAATCAGGATTCACGCGGACTCAGTCATTGAAGCTCAGCTGGTTTCAATCACAAACGCAAAACATGAATCAAACGTAATACAGAACAGTTTAAATCAAACTAAAGTGACTCAAGGCACGTAACATACATTTCTTAAGAAGAATTTTTCTTTTCAACAAGTTAAGTTCTGTGCAACAAATCTTTAAAGTTCTAAATCAGTTATTGGGCTTCATTACTAATGATATATATATATATATATATATATATATATATATATATATATATATATATATATATATATATATTATATATATAATGTTATGTTGAATTCACGTTAGATTTGTGTGGAATGTTGTAGATTTATTATATTTGACAAATTTACATAACGCAATAATTACTTTAATTACCCTGGATATTAGTTACTTTTACAATAATGTAACTCGCTTACTATTTGTGAAAAGTAACTATTAACTATAATTAATTACTTTTTAAAGACCTGTGCCCAACACTGACTGTATTTAAAATATACAGCTGTGATGTTAGCCTTCACACAACAACCAATCACAGCAGACTTGGGTTCGAACCAACCAATCAAAGAAGAGCGATGACGTAACGGCGGTGTTTTGAATGAACAAATT
The DNA here is from genome assembly GCA_900490495.1 of Danionella dracula. Lineage (NCBI taxonomy): Eukaryota > Metazoa > Chordata > Actinopteri > Cypriniformes > Danionidae > Danionella > Danionella dracula. The sequence goes on along the minus strand of UELW01000554.1, from coordinate 883 downwards.
GATTTGAGAGTCATTATAAAACATGGTAAAAAAAATAAACGTGTTTTTTGAGACAACACCAGTGTTTTTAAAGAATGACTTTAAACCAACAACCACAAAGTGACTCCCAAAAGCACGTCATGATCCTCTCAGCAGTCTCAATCGCTTTGGTTTCGGACGTGTGTTTGATATCCAGGCAGATCTTCTCGCTTCTGGAAGCCGTTCGGGACTTCCCCGCTGGAGCGAAGCGTCCTCGCCGGCCGTCGGGAGCACGCTCAGAGCTGCAGACGTGGCCTGAAAAGGTTTATGGTGGCTGAGGTGGAAAAAAGCAGCACTGCCAAGAGTGGCACAGCACCAGGATCTGATCTCTTCTCCTTCAGCCAAATCTCCTTTTTTTCTTTTTTTTTTAACCTCCTCCGCGAGTCGAACCCAAGCGCACTGGGATCTCAATCAAACGGCTCGCGCTGAGGACTAATAAAGAGCTCCCGTCTCCTCTGAGCGAGGGATGTGGAAATGTTTGACAGCTGCGGGTTTGAGCGCCTCGTAAATCCCGGACGTCTTCGAGGCAGGTATTTCAGCGCCGGCCGAATGAAGTCCTCAGTAGAAGAAAAACAGAAGAGCGAAGAGGAGAAGTTTCTCGGCGCTTTGAGCCGTTTCGTGTCTCCTTTCCTCGTGCTTCTCTTCATCGGTCTAGAATAATGACTTTAACTCGCTTCCAATTAGCAGTTCCAATCTCGCTCGTGGTTCACCGGGTCTCGTTAACTCTTCGTTAAGATTCATCTCTCTTAACTAACGCTGGAGTAATACACGACTGTCTACGACCAATCAGAGCTTTGATGTGTCGCACGTCCTGAGCTCTGTGCGTTTATTAACGAGGAGCTAATTATTAAACCTCAATCACTCT
>UELW01000138.1:0-81920 GCA_900490495.1 Danionella dracula | reverse complement strand
ATCTCCATCTCTCATCTCTCCCTCTCTCTCTCTCTCTCTCTCTCTCTCTCCTTCTCATCTCTCTCTCTCCTTCTCTCTCTTCTCTGGAGGCCGGATCACTCGCTCCGAATCCCCAGATTTACTTTAAGAGATGGATTAGAGGAGTTATGAACAAAGACGAGTGCATTCGGGTGATTTAGAGTCCATGGACCGTATGAGATTACACACGCTGGGGGCGGACAATGAAACTGAAACCCCTCGTTTTAAAGATTTCTCTTGTCTTTCTGTCTCTTTTTCCATTTCTCTCTCTCTTTCTGTCCCTTTCTCTCTCTGTCTCTTTCTTTCCCCATCTGTCTCTCTTTCTTTCTCTTTCACCATTCCTCTCTCTATTTCCATCTGTCTCTCTCTTTCTTCATCTATGTCTCTATTGTTTCTCTTTCTCTCTCCTCATCTCTTTCTCTTCTCTCTCCATCTCTCTCTTTCTGTCTTTTTCTCTATCTCTCCCTCGTTTATCTCTCTTTTTCCATCTACCTCTCTTTTTCCATCTCTCTCCATTCATTATCTCTTTCTCTTCCATTTCTCTCTCTCTCTCTCTCTCGCTCTCTTTCTTTCTTTTGGTCTCTCCCTCATTTATCTCTCTTTCCAGCTCTCTCTTTACCCATCTACCTCTCTTTTACCATCTCTCTCTTTCTCCATTCACTCTCTCTGCCTCTTTCTCTCTCTCTCTCTCTCTCTCTCTCTCTCTCTCTCTCTCTCTCTCTCTCTCCTCTCTAGATTCACTCTTTCTCACGCTCCCTCGTTTATCTCTCTTTATCCATCTACCTCTCTTTTTCCATCTATCTCCATTCACTTTCTCTTCCTCTTTCTCTCTCTCTCTCTCTCTCTCCCTATATTCACTCTTTCTCACGCTCCCTCGTTTATCAAATCTTTCCAGCTCCCTCTTTATACATCTATTTCTCTTTTTCATCTCTCTCTTTCTGTCTCTCTCTCTCTCTCCATTTATCTCTATCTCTCTCTCCCTACATTTACTCTTTCTCTCTCTCCCTCGTTTATCACTCTTTCCAGATCTCTCTTTATACATCTACCTCTCTCTCTCTCTCTCTCTCTTTCTGTCTCTTTCTCTCTCTCCATTTATCTCTTTCTCTCTGTCTCTATCTGTCTCTCGTGGCTTCTCTTTTAACGTCTCTGCAATCACAGAAACACAGCAAGCCTACAAGCCGATATGATTTAAAAAAATCTGAAAGTGTGTTTTGAGAGCTGCGCGCTTTCTTTTCTTCTTCTTCTGCTGAAAGACGCTCTCCGAGAGCCAGAGTCAAACGCTCCTGAAGTGGATCGATGGCGAGCTCTGTGCGTGTTCAGAAGCTCTCGTCGGTTTTCAGAGAGATTTGAGGCTGAATAACACAGCTCGTGACAAAGAAGGATTTAGCGAGTCCAAGGACTAGAGGTAAATATAAAATAAAATCCTCACATTAACAGAGGCGTGCTCTCTGGTTAAAAACGCATCGCAGGCCGCGTGAGCGCTCAGATGTGTTCAACCGCTCAGAGAAGATCCTCGCGGGGCTCTGGAGTCATTGCTAAAACATTACAAGGCATGGAGAAGAGCACGGGTCGGGCGGGTGGGGGGATCAGGAGGTGCTCTTTCTCAGCTCTCGACGGTTTCTATAAAAACATGACGTGTTTAGAAGACGCCAGAGAAGAAGTCAAACCAGAGAGCCAAAACAGTTCGGCCCAGATCCGGCCCAGATCCTACTTGTGGCCCTGGTTCAGTTCTGAAAAACAGACCCGGACTGGTGTTTTTTACCGGCTAATACCGGATTGGATCCTTGTGTTGTATTTGGACCAGAACTGAACCGGATCGGAACCAGCTCTGTGCCACTTCTGAACCAGATGTGGTCTGTGTTGTGCCAGTTCTGGGCCAGTTTCAGATCTGGATTCTAATTTTTAAATCAACATTTCTCTCTCTCGTGCTATTTCTTTCTCGATCTTTTTCAGTCTCTTTATCTCTTCTCTTATCTGCTTTCACTGTTTCTCTTCTCTCGCTTCTCTCTGTGCCTTATAGCTCCACTTTCTCGTCTATTTATCTCTCTTTCTGTCTCTATCTGTTTCTCTCTCCATCTGTTTCTTCTAAATTCCTCTCTCTTTCCATCTGTCTCTCTTTCTCTCCCTGTTTTTTTCTCTTCATTTCTCTCTCTTTCAATCTCGCCGTCTTTCCATCTGTCTTTTACTGTCTCTCTCTCCCTTTCACTTTCTCCATTTCTCTCTCTTTCCATCTTTATATTTCTATTTCGCTCACTCTTTCCGGCTCTCTCTTCCCCTTCCTCTGTCTTTCCACCCTATTCTCTCTCCCCCTTTCCCTCCCTGTTTCTCTCTCTCTCTCTCTCTCTCTCTCTTTATTTATTATGGGTTGCAGATATAAGAGTCATGGCAACAAAAGGTACACTTCTGAATTTTTTTAATAGGGCAGGCTAAACTGTGATTGCTAAAATCTCATCAGTGTAAAATGTCGGAGGAAATGTGAATATAAGCAGTGTTTTTAAGTCAGTAGTGGAGTCAGGAGTACAAATTGAATATGCGTATTATGTACATACTAACAATGTACCTTATTTTGAATTAAAATGGGGGTGCTTTGGTGACTGTGTGCGATTCTGGGTAATGTAGTTTTCAACTGGTAATTTTTAGGGGTAATTATATTTAATAGTGTTTTGTTTGTTTGCTATTTTTTACATTGTTTATAAATTAAAAGTGTTTTGAAAGTCTCTCTCTCTCTGGTAAATAGAATTATGTGTCTGTGCTTTTGAATGATATCCTCTGTTTCCTCTTCGGTTCCTTCTAATGTATTCACTTGAAGCTGAAGTTGTTATTCTTTGAATGCTAATAAGCTAAGCACCCAGACGCTTTCACGTTTAATGACCAAAAACCCTCAGCTCGGCGATATCAGACGTCATTATTCTCAGTTTAAGAGCCACAGATCTCTCTTCTAATATGTTTATGCAGAAAGCGCTAAACAATGCTGCATGTTTAGTTCTATTAGAGCCACCGACAGCAAACCGCCGTCCGCTCAAACCAGTCCTTCTAGAACACGAGCAGCTGCTAAACTCACTCTTCCTCTCGGAGCGAGCTCTTCATCTTCATCATCCAGAGCAGCAAGCTCTACCAGTAGGGAGCCGCACTGAGCTGAACGGGCTCCTTCACTCCCTCCTTATGCCACCTCTTCTTCAGTCTGCGGTGTTGTGTATCCTCTCTCTCCTCTCTCTCTCTTCATCTCACTCACTCTCTTATTCCTCTCTCTCTCTCTTTTTCTTTCTCAGCTCTCTGTCTCTCTGTGTTTGTGTGTGTCTTACTCTCTGTCTCTCTCTCTCTCTCTCTGTGTCTCTCTCACACCACTATAGCTCTCACCAAAAACAAACTCACTCACTCACTCACTCACTACTCACTCTCTCTCTCTCTATCATCTCTCTCTCTACTCTCTCTTTCTCTCTCTCTCTCTCTCTTTTCTTTCTCTCTCTCTGTCTCTCTGTGTTTGTGTGTGTCTTCCTCTCTGTCTCTCTCTCTCTCTCTCTCTGTGTCTCTCTCACACACTCTCTCTCTCACACACACACACTCACTCACTCTCTCTCTCACTCTCACACACACTCTCTGTGTGTTTGTGTGTCTTTCTGCCCCCCCCCCTCTATTTCATCTCTACCACTCATTCACTATTTCTTTCTTTCTCTTTCTCCCTCTCTATTTATTTCTCTTTCTCTCTCCCCGTTTATCACTCTTTCCAGCTCTCTCTTCATCCACCTACCCCTCTCTCTCACACACACTCTCATCTCTCTCTCTCTCTCTCTATCTCTATGTGGCCACAACACCCCTTATTTTCTTCAAGGTCTCTTTCTCTCTCCCCCTCGTTTATCTTTCTTTCTAGCTCCTCTTATCAAGTCTAACCTTCTTGTTTCACATACTCTACACTCACATTCACTCTTTCGTTCTGGTTATTCTATTGTGTGTCTATCTTGGAAGTAAAAAACATATATGAAAATAATGCAACTATTATTTCTTTCTTTGTCATATATTGATTGAGCGGGATAGTGAAGAAAGAGAGAAAGAGGAAAGAGAGAGAGCGAGAGGGGGGAGAGACAGAGAAGGAGCGAAAGAGAAGCGAGAGGGCGAGAGAGAGAGGAGAGGAGGAGGAGAGAGAGAGAGAGAGAGAGAGAGAGAGAGGGAGAGGGGAGAGAGGGAGAGAGAGAGAGGAGAGATGGAGAGAGATGGAGGAATGAGAGAAGTCAGAAGAGAGAGAGAAGAGCAGCAAGAGCGAGAGAGAAGAGAGAGAGATGCGCGAGAAAGCGCGGAAAGGAAGAGTAGATATGGAGAGTCTATAGAGTATCGAGAGAAAGGATTGAGAAAGATCTATATATGAGAGTGATATATATCTCATCTCTCTCTCTCCATATTATTACTATATCTCTATCTATCAACTATCTCTATCTCTGTATTACTATATCTCTTCTCATCCCTATATCTTCTCTGGTCTTCTATCTCTCTTCTCTCTCCCTATATATCTATCTCCTCTCATATCTCTCGCTCGGGGCTGAACAGAGAGTGAATTGCACTGAATTACACGCAGCTCGGCGGATATTGAACCCTGCAAGCTGCTCGCAGACAAAGCTTTTCTTGCATTCAGAAGCCGTGCAAACTGTAAACATGCGGATGCTCGCAGGTTTTAAAGCGCGTTCGGTTACAGCGAAGCTTCTGACACTGGCATTAAGTTAGCTTGATGTTGAATATTTTGTGTTCATCTAGCACTCTTCTTTTAAGACTCAATCTTTAGATTTTTCATCATTATTCCCCAAAACTGTAAATTTGTGGCCAAAAAGAGCTTTCTCACCACAGAACGTGCTTAAATGGATCATATAGTACAAGCTCAATAGCTTTTAAACAAAATGACTAAAAAGGATAAATCTATTTTTTTTGTTCATCTGACTTCACTGTAAGGGCAAGATTTTTTAATTTTTTTAAAGTCTTTTTTGTTATTTAAATATGTTTACGTTTTTTTCTACCAATAAATGCACTCAAATAGCTCGTATACTACATTTTAAAGCTAAAATTAATAGTTTTTGAACAAAATGGCAAAATGATGAACCTCACTTTTTTTGTTCATCTGACTCCACTGTAAGAACAAAATTTAAATTTTTTTTATATCTTTTTTGTTAATTAAATATTTTTTTCCTACCAATAAAAGCACTCAAATAGCTCGTATACTACATTTTAAAGCTAAAATTAATAGTTTTTGAACAAAATGGCAAAATGATGAACCTCACTTTTTTTGTTCATCTGACTCCACTGTAAGAACAAGATTTTTAAATTTTTTTAATCTTTTTTGTTAATTAAATATTTTTTCCTACCAATAAAAGCACTCAAATTGCTCGTATACTACATTTTAAAGCTAAAATTGTAATAGTTTTTTAACTAAATTACTAAAAACGATAAATCTCATTTTTTGTGTTCATCTGACTCCACTGTAAGAACAAGATTTAAATTTTTTTTTTATCTTTTTTGTTAATTAAATATTTTTTTCCTACCAATAAAAGCACTCAAATAGCTCGTATACTACATTTTAAAGCTAAAATTAATAGTTTTTGAACAAAATGGCAAAATGATGAACCTCACTTTTTTTGTTCATCTGACTCCACTGTAAGAACAAAATTTTTAAATTTTTTTTAATCTTTTTTGTTAATTAAATTTTTTTTTTCCTACCAATAAAAGCACTCAAATTGCTCGTATACTACATTTTAAAGCTAAAATTTTAATAGTTTTTGAACTAAATTACTAAAAACGATAAATCTCATTTTTTTGTGTTCATCTGACTCCACTGTAAGGGCAAGATCTTTACTTTTTTTTAACTCTTTTGGGTTTATTAAAATTTGTACATTGTTTTCCCCAACCAATTTAAAAGCACTCAAATTGCTTTTTTTTTTTTTCATTACACTAAATGTTAAGGCTCAACAGCTTTTGAACAAAATGACTACTTAAAAACGATAAACCTCACTGTTTTCATCTTTGACCTCTCTTTAAGACTCAACCTTTAGATTGTTTGTGCCCTTATCTCATGAAGATGAGTCGTAGATGAACAGAAGCTATTGAAAAACAACGTTTCTGACCGAAAAGGTTTGTATCTTTTGAGACGGGTCCCTAAAATATGCGAAATTCAACATCAAGCTATCTTGAAGGCAGCGCTCCTGACAGCAGGAAGCATCTCAGACATCCATCAGGAGAAGCGTCACAAACATCTCTTTGTTTTTAAAGCATGAATTATAGAAGAGCTCTTCATGGACTTCACATCCTGCAGCGCTCAGAAGATCAGCCCTGGTGCCTCGGCCTCGGGCGTTTTGATTGAGGGCCATCACGGCTGACAGACGGGAACGCTCTGCAGAAACTCTGCGTCGGTTCAGAGTGCTCCATCGATCAATCACACTTGACTTCTAAAGCGCTGCTTACAGAAGAGCGCAACAGAGAAGAGCTTCAACACATACAAACATGGAGCAGGAACTGAGAGTATACAAAGCAACCATCAATAAATACAGATACAAATGAGCAGATAAAGCATTTATAAGAAAATCACTTTAACTGCTGCTTTCTTTGGTTTGCACAGTGCCTTGAGCTCAACAGGCTTGTTTCAAACGAACCCTTCGATGAATTAGACATTTTCAGGTTTAATGCTGCAAACTGGTGGATTTTAGGGGTTGAAAAACCTCGGAGCTTCCAGATGATTGTGCCAGTTCTCATGTTAAATGTAATTTTCACATAAAAAGCATTGGGGCATCAATTATGGCAGTGGTTCTCAAATAGTGAGGGGGGGGGGCGCGAGGCTCCGTCAATGGGGTCGCATTTGACCTCGGGGCGGACACATGCGTTGTATTATATTTTTTTTAATGTTCTAGAATAAAGTGCAATACCACTCCACATACATTAGGGGGCAGTGGCGCTCTCATGCAGAGTAGAAAGTGTAGACAGGAGTGTAGAAGACAGAGGAGAGAGAAGGAGATAAAGAGACAAAAGAAAGGTCTCCCGAAAGCTAAGACGAGGGAAATAGGGACGGCGTGTAGGCTGGGCTTCAATGGACTGCGGTGGGAGACGAGGAGAGAGGACAGGTGTGGCTTACTGAGTTATAAAAATGTTGGCAGGGGCGACAAAAAATGTTTATAGTTTTATTAAGGATTTGGAGAGAGATGGAGAGAGAGATGGAGAGATGGAGAGAGAGAGAGAGAGAGAGAGAGAGAGAGAGAGAGAGAGTGGTGTGAAACGCTGGCCAGAGTTTGCAGCCTCATCCTCTCTGAAAGCAGAAGAGAGATGTCTCATGTTTAATTAAGCCGAACGCTCCGCGGACTCCTCCGGAGAGAGAGAGCGCTATTTCAGGACCGGAGGCTGAAGCGAGTCTCTGTGTGTTGACTTTACGTGTCGTCCCGTTTCTGCACCGCAGGATTCAATTTTCCAATCCACTTAAGCGGCATTCTCAAGCGTTACGGATATGATTAGCTCACACATGCGTGCGCTTGCTTTTCAGCTGCAAACCCTCCTTTTTTCAAAGTCGCTCTCGCTTGGTCACAATTTCACTCTTTTAATGCGATTGTTCCACCGATTATTCCGTGAGTTTGCTCTCATCTTTTCCGTAGGAGTCTCTTTCTTGCGTGGACTTCAAACGGCGTTGCTTTAAAGAACAATGCTAGAAACAACCCGATAAATTGGGTCAACAGAATTGAAATCGCACTCTAAAAGTACAGATTTGTTGCATGTAAAGTCTCTATAGAACGTGGCACCTCGTTTTTTTGATTAGGTGTCTTTTACACTACACAGAAATTGTTTTATGCATTTATGTTCATAATAGATAGATATCTAGCATGAACGTGGATCTGGTTAGTGGCAGACATTAATCTGGCTTAGGATTGGCTCTGATGTTGCACAGAACAATTTGATATGGAACTGGCCCAGATCTGGTACGGAACCGGCCCAGGGCTCATATAAAACTGGCAAGAACTGATCCAGAACTAAACTGGGACTGGTCCAGAACTAAAATTTAACAGACCCAGATTTGTTATGGAACTGGCCCAGATCTGATACGGAACTGGCCCAGATCTGATACGGAACTGGCCCAGATCTGATATGGAACTGGCCCAGATCTGATACGGAACTGGCCCAGAACTAAAATGGAACTGACTCAGATCTGGCCAGATTTGATATGTAGCTGGCCCACACCTGATACGGAACTGGCCCAGAATTAAAATGAAACTGGCCCACACCTGATACGGAACTGGCCCAGAATTAAAATGAAACTGGCCCACACCTGATACGGAACTGGCCCAGAATTAAAATGAAACTGGCCCACACCTGATACGGAACTGGCCCAGAATTAAAATGAAACTGGCCCACACCTGATACGGAACTGGCCCAGAATTAAAATGAAACTGGGCCAGATCTGATACGGAACTGGCTTAGATCGGATATGGGGCTGGCCCAGACCTGATACGGAACTGGCCCAGAATTAAAATGAAACTGGCCCAGATCTGATATGGAACCTGCCCAGAGCTCATATGGACTGGCCCAGAACTAAAATTGAACTGACCCAGATCTGGCCAGATTTGATATGTAGCTGGACCAGACCTGATACGGAACTGGCCCAGAATTAAAATGAAACTGGCCCAGACCTGATACGGAACTGGCCCGGAATTAAAATGAAACTGGCCCAGACCTGATACGGAACTGGCCCGGAATTAAAATGAAACTGGCCCAGATCTGATACGGAACTGGCTTAAATCGGATATGGGGCTGGCCCAGACCTGATACGGAACTGGCCCGGAATTAAAATGAAACTGGCCCAGACCTGATACGGAACTGGCCCGGAATTAAAATGAAACTGGCCCAGACCTGATACGGAACTGGCCCGGAATTAAAATGAAACTGGCCCAGATCTGATACGGAACTGGCTTAAATCGGATATGGGGCTGGCCCAGACCTGATACGGAACTGGCCCAGAATTAAAATGAAACTGACCCAGACCTGATACGGAACTGGCCCGGAATTAAAATGAAACTGGCCCATATCTGATAAGGAACTGGCTTAGATCGGATATGGGGCTGGCCCAGACCTTATACGGAACTGGCCCAGAACTAAAATGGAACTGGCCCAGACCTGATACGGAACCTGCCCAGAGCTCATATGGACTGGCCCAGAACTAAAATTGAACTGACCCAGATTTGATATGTAGCTGGCCCAGACCTGATACGGAACTGGCCCAGAAATAAAATGAAACTGGCCTAGACTTGATACAGAACTGGCCCAGAACTAAAAGGAAACTGGCACAGATCTGATACGGAACTGGTCCAAATCTGAATCGGAACTGGTCCAGAACTGGTATGGAACATTTTGTCCTGTATTTACAATAACTCAACTTCAGATACAGACGGATAGTGATTCATTATTGAATGAAAAAGCCAAAACACTGACTTGAGATCAGCGGAGACGATGAATTAGTCGTAATTTCTTCCTCTCATAAGTCCTTCGCTCTGCTCTGTTTCAGGGTGTTTTTTGGAGATGAGTCCTCCTCGCCCCTCTCAGGTGTTGCTGCTGGTCCTGGCCCAGCTCTGCTCTTCTTCTCTGGCTTGTCCTGCATCCTGTCGCTGCTACAGTTTAACGGTTGAATGCGGATCGATCGGACTTAAAGAAATCCCGCAAGGAATCACACATGGGACGCAGGTCAGTGATGGATACGTTAGAAATAAATTAGAAATAAGAGAACCTACTCTAAAAAGAATGCTGCGTTGATTTTCAACTTTGGTTAACCGTAGAAATTACTAAGAAATGTCAGGTCTTGAAGCTCTTTTTAAGTTTTCCAGAATTTGGCAGCTATATCGTTTACAACATTTGTGGTACAAAATTTGTTGAATAGTCACCTTTTGAGGAATTTTTTTAAGAAAGAAAAAGGTGGGTTTGGAGCCTATTGAATTTTTTTGTAGAAATGTTAGCAAAATAGAACTGCTTTTGACAAGTTATGAAATGAATGACGCGCAGAAAGACTGACACAGTACAACTTGACTCGAATAATTTCAGAATTTTGGAGAAAGTGTAAATGAGTTATCGACGTTTGTTTCTCCAGACCACTAGGGGGGCGTCATGTCAAAACTCTTGCAGGCTGCCACATGTGATTTTTATCACAACATATAATAACATTGCACCCATTTCTCACTCTCTGGAACAATCTGTTCCCTGTTTGGAGGAACTGTACAGTACAATTCTCAATTTGTTTCTTTTTAGACAGGAATGTTCCAGCTGTCAATACCTACATTTCTAAAAATTTCAAAACATATAAAAATATATTTTTATAAGTAAAAGTTTGCAGGGTTTCGTATGCAAAATGGCTGACCTGGTGAAACTGGACTGTCATATCACTTCTAGGTAGTTATGACCAAAAATATACCACTAGGTGGCACTATGCCAGGTCGAATCAAGGTTAGAATGTCATGTGCCAAGTTTGGTGTTCAATTTTCAAAGTGTTGACGAGATATAACAACATGAAAATTTTTGAAAATTAATTTACAAGTCATTCGAAAAACATGCACCAATCAAATTTCTGTCAATAACTTTTGCTCCGCAGGGTCAGAAGTTGATATGCTTCATGTTTCATGGAAATCACGGTCAAGGAAGAGTTTGAAAAGTAACTTTTTTGAAAACTTAAAATTAGCAAGAAAACCAATATGGCGGATAATGATGTCATAAAATGCGCATGAGCAAGCATGAGCCAGCAAATCAGAGTTTGGTTTCCATACCACGGCGTAAGAGAGAGCAGAAATATAAATATATAAAAATATGCTTTGACCAGAAATATAAGTGAAATTTTTACATGGTGGCGCTGTGGAGTCAAAGACTTAAAATTTGCTTCAGTAGACCATAAAACCCAGGAGTACTCGTGTGCCAAATTTCATTACTTTCCCTCGAATAGATCGTGGAGCTTCCAATAACTCCACAGACGGAAAAATAAGAATAAGAATGTGAACAAATCCAAAAGCTGCCCTCAAACCTTTGGTGCTTCGCTCCTTAAAAATGGTCTGCAAAATTTGGTGCATTCGTACCATAACTATAAATTAAAAACGAGGCCCCTAGATTGCTCTTTGGAAAAGGAAGCAATCAACCCAGAAACTGCAGGAAGTCACATTTCTGCGTGTTTTAAAAGCTTTCTGATTCGTTTGGCTCACAGTGGAATTGAAAGAGAGTTTCAGGGGCAATCTTGACATTCAGAATAGCACAAACACATTCGTCATGGGAGAAAACTCCAAATCCCAAAGAGCAAAACCAAATATTTACTGATAAATCTGCAAATCAAAAACGCTTGAATGCATGCAAATGAACCGTGTGATGATTCACAATAATGCACAATGAAAAGTGTCACAGACTGTTCCGTCCACAAACGTCTGAATGAAAGAAATAAAGCAGAGAAAATCTCATACAGCATGAACAACTCACCATCCATCTTCGGAGCCCAGCCATTTCTCATCCCGGCCTTCGCAAAACGATAACCCTCAGCCTTACTTTCTTCGTGAGTTCCCCGACAACACAAGATGAGATTACAACTCTGAAACTCTTTGTGCATCTGGCACCATCGCTAATATCACTGCAGCTTATTAATATTCATGAAGCGGCTCGCATAAATTGCTCGGTTGACCCAGGTCCCCGTTCTTCAAAGGAAACCTGCCTCGGCTCGGCCTGTGTTTGATCGCAGACAATGGCTTGATGGAATTCAATTAGAGAGTTAATTAGAGTAATATGTTGCTTCGTTAATGCAGCTAACGTAGAGAAAATGGGCCACTGTGTGCTGCTGCTCTTGGGAAAGCGCATTAGAGGAACCTTTACATAGAAAACGTTATCATTCATTCAGTTTTACAAAGACAGCGCACCAAAAATAACATTTCTCTGCTTCAGAACAAGCCCTGGTTACAAGTGAAAGCACTCATTCGTTCACGAGTTGTTCAAAAACGACTGGTTGAGTTTGTTTTATTAACTTTATTAACTTCAACAGCATCTGAAGATTGCGTAAACCAAATTTCGTAAAAATTGGACAAACTCACCAGAAGTTCCAAAAGTAGTTTTTTGACGAAATTAAAAATGGCGGACAGGAAGTGAGGTTAATGTGGGAAATTGGGTATGAATCTTTTTGCCATTTTTGGAATTCGAGACCTAAATTTAGAATTTATTCACATGTTATATACTTTATATTGACCACAAGGTGGCGCTATGACCACATTCTTTGAGTATTGCCATGGCATGGAGGTGAGCGTGTGTCAAGTTTCAGAATTTTAGCTTAATTTGTTTAGAAAAGAGAGCAATATTTGAGTTTTTACAATAAGACCGACATCCAAAATGGCTGACAGTAAAATTGGACGCCATGTCGGTATGGACGTATAGAGCTACAATATGAGGTAGTTATCACCCAAAATACGCAATTTTTATACGCAAAACAAAGAAAAATGAATCATTCTTTAAATTTTCAAGAGCACCAACAATAACAACTGAAGCTTGCGAGCCATCATTAGAAACAAAAACTGTCCAGATTTCTTTAAACAGTATTTGTTGACCCAAGAAGATGCGCACGAGCATAAAATCAGCTTCAAGAAGGTATGAATTGAGGCTGTACTGAGCACGTTTCCCTTCAGCGAACAGACACTGAACTAAGGTCTCATTATAAATGTTGCGTACTTAAAAAAATGACCCAAAACGTGCTTACTCCTTTTTTGAGCAATGTTTCAGATTTATAAAAGCATAACTTGACGTTACTCACGATCGTTCATCGATCTGCACGTCAGAATCTAACCGGGAAAGTACACATCCGGTTTGGAATGCACTAATTATCAATTTGCAACCTTAAAATTGTGAATGATGCGCGGATTGGGACGTTGCACAACTAAGAAACGCTTTAAGATATTAAGGCCAAACTTGGTACATGACCTCAAAACCACGGCATGGGGTTGCGTGCTGAGTTTCGGTGCTGCTCCGCCTTCTGGTCAAAAGATATAACAAAAATGTGAAAATTGCTCAGAAAGGGGCTCCGTTCCAATAACATTGATCTCCAGAGTGAAAGTGTGTGGGTTCGAATCCCAGGGGAAACAGAATCTATTTGTAAAGCTGTCTACATTGTCAGTCTTTTGTTTAAAAAAGGTCTTTTTCGATTGTGTGGATGTTTGTAGTAAAATTTAAAACCTTGTAAATGGAATTATTTATCTTCAAAGATCAACATCCATCCTAAACCACATCCCCCGAAAGTACTCTTTTTGTTTTTATTGATGTGGGGGTATGCTGCGAGTGCTACGGTTACTAGCTGAGCAGCTCTACAATAGTTTAATATTACTTAAAAGTATAAGATACAAAGTATTTTGTTTTAAAATCAGCTTTAAGCTACATTGGGAAACAGAGCAGCCGGTTCAGAACAGGTGTGATATGCTCGCGTTCAGTGTCTAATAATGTGTCAATTTTAAAGCTTGATACAATTGTGTTCCATTTTTTGAGTCTCTACAAAATAGTAATGATGCAAGATCTAAATCTTTAATCAAGACCAACCCCTTGCCCCTCCTCCCCAGACCGTCTTCCTTCAGGACAACGCCATCATGCAGATCCGCCAGCGTGATCTGAACGACGTGAGCCAGCTCCAGTATCTCTACCTGCAGAACAACAGCATCTCAGGCTCTGGAGCCAGGGGCCTTCCGGAGCCTGCGGATGCTGCTGGAACTGGCCCTCAACGGGAACCGAATCCACCAGATCAGCGCTGAGGTCTTTCGAGGTCTGGAGCATCTGCGCATCCTCTACCTGGCAGCCAATCAGCTCTCCCGGTTGGAGGACTACACCTTTCGTGGCCTCCAGGTAAAGAGTGTAACGAAATCAGCAGAACCTTTTAATAACGAGAAGAAGTGGTCTTCAGAGTAGCTCACTGATCCAGATGCTTAGCATATCCACGTGTTGTTTAGCGTCTGCAGGAGCTTCATCTGCAGGAGAACGTTCTGGAGCTGCTGGGAGATCAGGCTTTGGTGGGACTGTCCTCTCTAGCTCTTCTAGATCTGAGCCGAAACCACCTGAGAACCCTGAGTCCGGCGTCTCTGAAGCCGCTGGTCAGCCTGCAGGTGCTGAGAGTCACCGGTGAGAGCTGATCACAATCTTCTTTTTTTATTATTAAAATGAAGTGATTTCTCTCAAAAATACAAAAAAATGACAAACCTAATTGTGTCTGGTCTAATCAGATTCCGTGATCTATGCTAAGCTATGCTATTATAAGAAACGAAGAGTGGATGAAGATTGCAAAAAGGGAAAACACAATGTAGCAGTTTATTTACTAAATACCATAAAGTATTACCGGTTTGCTAGTGATGGAAAGTTCGGTTATCGATTTATTTTGTAAGGCTGCCAACTTTGGCTGACAATTGATTCTCACGTCATTCGAAAATCACTCAAGCATTTATATTTCTTTTAATAACGTTTGCTCAGCAGCGTCAGTATATAATGCGGCTCAAATTTCATAGAAATCGAACAAACGGTCTAGGAGTCAGAAAAAGTAGCTTTTTTGCAAACCTGCCACGAAATTACGTCGAAGTGTTACATTTCTATTGATGAGTCTGCTTCAGCCAAATCTAAAGTTTCCCAAAAATATAATGCTCATTTATTCATGAATCACGCAGAACTGACAGTAAACATGAAAGTACAACATGCCAAAGAGCAAAGATTACTCTCGAATCTGTGCAAGTGGAATGCTTTTTTTTTTCTTTTTAAATATGATGTAAATTACTTGCTCTTTGAACCTTTAAAGGAGATCTCAGGTGCTAATTTCAACACGAGTTCATTTGTTTCTTTAGGGTGTTTGTGTAAAGCCTGTAACAATCTAAGTTAACATTTCTAAATGGTTTTGTAAAATTTTAGCTAAAGAAAACCTGCTTCTGGTAAAAACATCTGTTTGGTGTTTTCCTCACTCACATTTGGTGGAAGCGTGTGCGAGCGTTATAATAATGACACAAAGTAACGATATGCAATATATATATTTTTTTAATACAATCTTGTGTGAGTTTTTTTAGTAGTATTGGTGCAAAAAATGTATTAACTAGTAACTGTTAATATATTAACTATTATAAGATCCTTTAGGTAGATATTTATGGTAGTTTTAAAAACTTTTTCTGGAGTTGAATCACACAGAGTACAGATCCAAGTTTCAGTCTCAACTTCATTGCAAGTCTCGTTTTGTTCTGACCCTCGTTCAAAAACGGCTTGAGCAAACAAGCACATGTTTTGGTAAATTTGCCGGTGCGTTCCCTCCATAAATAAAAGTTATCCACTCAGTTCTTAAAGGCTCCTTTGATGGGAGCAAATGTACTTCTTTGTAACCTCAAAACATCTCAGACCTTGAAGCCAGAGCTACTCCCGAGCAAAATGGAGGTTTATTTTGTTTACAACTGAACGTTCACGGCTATTAGTGGCAAGGTCTTAGAATATTTGAGGTCATTTATGGTGAATTTCAAACCACTCGGTCTCAGAGGGTATAAACTAGCCTTTGTTGTTATTCAAATAAAACCCTTGGATGGATTTTTATCATTTTAAGGGGGATTTACACACACATCGATGACCCACATTTCTGTTCAAACAGCTGGAAAGTTTTGGTCATCTCTTTAAATATTAAACTCATCGTTCTGAAAGTGAAATTGTGTTTGGCTCTGCAGATAACCCATGGCGCTGCGACTGCGCTCTACACTGGCTCCGCGGCTGGATAAACGAAGAAGGCCAGCGGCTGCTGAGCTCAGCCGAGCGACGGATGCTCTGCGCCGAGCCTCCGCGGCTTTCCCACCTCAGCCTCATCGAGGTTCCTCCGAACAGCCTCGTGTGCATCCCACCCATCGTGCAGCTGGAGCCCAGCCACCTGACGGTGCGCTTGGGAGAGAGTCTCCGCGTGTCCTGCCAGGCATCCGGATACCCACAACCACAAGTAACCTGGAGGAAGGCGTCCCTGGGGAAGGCCCAACTGTCCCCCAGAGGCTTGGTGCAGGAGATCGGGATGGACGGGGATGCAAGGAATGGTGGGAGGCTGGTGACCGCTAGGCCTGGTGGAAAAGCAGCTTCGACGAATCACGGGCCGGTCCGAAGCGGAACCGAAGACGGGGCGGATCGGGAAAACTTCGATCCGGACACAGGAAGTGGGATGCTGTTCCTTAGTAACGTCACAGTGGCGCATGCGGGACGCTACGAATGCGAGGCTTGGAATCCCGGCGGCGTTGCGCGCGTCACCTTTCACCTCTCCGTGAACATGTCGTCATCATCATCCCGCACGGAGATCTGGCCTCGGCTGCATTCCTCATACTATCACCCGTCCTCCGTGGATGTGAGCCAGGAGCCCCTCTACGAGCTCGAGAGCATGGATTTCAACGCGCTGGGCACCGCGACGCAGACCGCCATCGCGGTGGGAATCTCTTTGCTGGCACTCACTGCTCTTTTACTCCTCTGCATGATCTACAGTCGGCACCGGCAGCGGCAGAAAGAGGAGTGCGGGTATGGCGGCAGTAAAGAGGAAAGCATCCTCTACGTCAACGACTACTCGGATGGCCCGACCACGTTCGCTCAGCTGGAGGAGTATCGAGATGAGCGCGGCCATGAGATGTACGTGCTAAACCGAGCCAAACCGATGCTGTCTCCAGCGCCCGCCGGATGCTCCACGCTGAAGGGCAGCGAGTGTCACGGTGTTTTGACCCCAGGCCGTGCCGCGGGATACGAACCTTGCAGGGTTCCCGCCGAAGGAGGCGAAGGACCACCGCTCGATCCCGAAGGACTGTTCTTGAATCAGAGCTTGCTCTTCGATACGCAGATCGCTTATGAGATCCACTGCTAAGCTCGGATTCTTTCCTGCTGAACTTCAGAGCACAAATGCTTTATTTAAGAGTCGCTGAGGGAGTCCTGGAAGGCCCTGCACAGATTAGGTCCAGGCATGCTTGACCTATAGCTTTCAAACAAGTCTGAAGGACTAGAAGTGACACTTTGTATTTTTGCTCATCAGGTCCCTCTAAAGTCAAGAAGTGGCATTGTCTCGCGCTCAAGCCCTGCAGGCTGAACAATTTTAAATTCATTGTGTGTTTTACGTTTGAGATTAAAACCCTGTCATCCTGTTTGCCAAGCCTTTCAGCAATCCCTGCCACAATCCATCTTTTAGATTTGAGTTTTTATAATCAGAACTGTGTGTTTATGTGTATCCTACAAAGCTTTCTGTTGTCAGATCTAATCGTGTGTTTTTGGATAACCCTGAAGGTCCAAATTCGTTTTAAGTACATGAAATCAAATCCATTTACATGTTTTAATCATGTGAACACTGAAGTTTTCTTCCCTTGGTGTGCAATGACCTGAATAGCCATATTTTACTAATGAACTCTGTTTTTTAGGATCTATATATTTAATACTAATTAACAATTTTAGGGAACGTGAAGGTGACATGCATCTTCATTAGTCAAAATTAACAATTAATATTGCATTAATGGGAGAGAGAGAGAGATGGAAGATAGAGAGACATGGGGAGAGGGAAAAGGGAGAAAATTGTTGAGAGAGAAGCAAGGAGAGAAAAGAAGAAAACAAAGAGGAGCGAGGGAGAAAGAGAGCAAGAAGAGAACAAGAGATTGGCAGAGATGGGGACACAGAAAAGAGAGAAAAAGAGAAATGAGAAACTGAGACAGACAGAGAGGGGGAGAAAGTGAGACTGAGGTGGGGGGGAAGAAGAAAAGAGAGGAAGAAAAGAGAAAGGAGAGAGAAAGAGGAGAAAAACAAAGATGTGGAGAGAGGAGTGAGGAGAGAAAAAGATGACAAAGAGGAGGGTGAAGGGAAAAGGGGATTGTCAGAGAGATATGGAAGAGAGAGAACAGAAAGAAAATAGAAGATAAAGACAGATGAGAGAGAGACAGAGAGGGAGGAGAGAGTGAGACTGGGGAGAGAGGGAGAAAAGAAGAAAGGAAGGAAAGAGATGGAAAATAGAGAGACAGGGAAAGAGAGGAGAGGGAAAAGGGAGAAAGAGGAGAGAAAGAAAGATTGGGGGAGAGAGGCGATGAGAGAAAGAGATGACAAAGAGAAATAGGGGGAGACCAAAAGAAGAGAGAAGCAAAAGAGAAGAGAGATTAGGAAAGAGAGAAGAGAACGAGAAGAGAATAGAGAAAGAAAGAAGCATACAATATTTGTAGAATTTTTTTTACAAAAGAACCAAAAATTGGTAATGATATATTGGCACAATATGACACAACCAATCATAACCCTAGATCAGGATTGTGGGCAGCTCTTGATGACATCATAAACATGCGCCACTGTATATGACTATATCACAGGGGATGATGAACTGTCAGCATCATCGCACCATGGCATAACTTCATGTATTGCTATAAATAGAAGAATATGGTTTCAAAAAGACAACCTGAATAATGCTTAAATACAGAAGATTTTACAGAAGAATGTATCCATCTAATCAAACAATAACATCACCAGATCTTCACCGGTGGTGCTTCTCTCCTCTCTTCATCTCACATCCTCAAGAACGAGCCGCACTGCCTCTTTTTTAAATATTTGTCTTGTCTGAGAACATCCTTACTGTCTAGGCTCCTCGATGGTTCCTTTCTTCACTCGTGACTCTGTTCACCTGACGATTCTTTGAAGATGGAAGGCTGAAAAGCAGTCAAATTTTGTAGTTGCTACCACCAAAACAGAAGTTTCAGGCAACACAAAACGTCTCGTCGAAGCTTTTGAAGTGAGCAGTCGTACCATCAAACCTTTCGTGAACAAAGTGTTGCTTTAGTTTTCCTGAATCGTGTGTGTTTCGTTGTGGCTGGATCTAAACTCTGCAGGGCTGTGCTCCTCCGGGAACCTCGAAGGAACAAAAACACTTCAAAGCTGCTGTGTGCAATTTAGTCCAATCAAACGGTTTGCAAACGGCTGATTTTCAGCACTTTCTTTCACAAGTCACCTGCTGATTGAGTCGACGTGTTCTTTTAATGCTTATTTAAAAAAAAGATTAGGCTCCCCCTGAGATACTACATCGCTTTTAAAGGGCCCCTGTGATGTAAAATCTACTTTTGGAAGACGTTTGGGCACCAGTGTGTGCATGACAAGTTCATGTTAGACTTCAAATTAAAATAGAACTCAGGCTCAGAGAGAAAGATGGATGTGAGTGTGTTTCCGAGGCTGAATGTTAATGTGGATTGTGTTTAATCCACAGTTTTTTTTTTTGTCATCATTTTTATGAAAATGTCACACGTGGACACATGAACAAGCATTTCTTGATCTGTAAATTAATTGGATGTCTTACTCACTTCTACTAAAGTTCACAAAAGATTCCTCAGGGTTCTTAATAACAAACTTTTTTATTTAAAATTTAACAAATTGGAGAATTTAATGACCTAAATGTTACGTATTATTTAGAATGTATAATAAAAAGTTATTTTAAATACATTTGCTTACAAAAAAAAGCACAAAATATACGTTTCAAATGTAAAAATGGGGTTAGAAATATCTGGCGGCTCCAAAACTTGCCAAATGGCGGAACTTTACATGAGATTAATAATTCAGTTAACATAGTTTCGGGAGGAGCTTGGCTGATAATTGATCATCCAAACATGATCCCTCCTGCCAATTATTTACAGTATATAACTCCGGAAGGTTGGCGGTTCGATCCCGCTATGGCCATTCTGCCTTTGTGGCCCTGGGCAGGCCACTTCACCCACATTGGTGGATGTGAGTGACTGGTGGGGGGTGTTTGGTGGATGTGAGTGACTGGTGGGAGGTGTTTGGTGGATGTGAGTGACTGGTGGAGTGTGTTTGGTGGATGTGAGTGACTGGTGGGAGGTGTTTGGTGGATGTGAGTGACTGGTGGAGTGTGTTTGGTGGATGTGAGTGACTGGTGGAGTGTGTTTGGTGGATGTGAGTGACTGGTGGAGTGTGTTTGGTGGATGTGAGTGACTGACTGGTGGGGGGTGTTTGGTGGATGTGAGTGACTGGTGGGGGGTGTTTGGTGGATGTGAGTGACTAGTGGGGGGTGTTTGGTGGATGTGAGTGACTGGTGGAGTGTGTTTGGTGGATGTGAGTGACTGGTGGAGTGTGTTTGGTGGATGTGAGTGACTGGTGGGAGGTGTTTGGTGGATGTGAGTGACTGGTGGGGGGTGTTTGGTGGATGTAAGTGACTAGTGGGGGGTGTTTGGTGGATGTGAGTGACTGGTGGGAGTGTGTTTGGTGAATGTAAGTGACTGGTGGGGGGTGTTTGGTGAATGTAAGTGAATGTAAGCATTACATTCTAGCTTTACATTGTAAAGCGTCTTTGAGTGTCTAGAAAAGCGCTATATAAATTGAAGGCATTTTTATTATCATTTCTCCCTCCACCACTTGAGGGGCCATTCTGGTCCCGTACTCCTCACTCGGATGCCTCGTCTAGTGCGCTCTTTACTCGCGCTCGCCGTACTAGTCGATTCTAAACAGAGCGAACGTGTGAGCTGAAAACGCACAAAAAAAATCAGGAGAAGTTGCTCTGGGATTCATTCCTTCGCGCTTAAAATTCACAAAATCAAAGCATTTCACCTGAAAATGCACATCACATCCTCTGCAGCCATTTAAACATAAGCACCCTGGCACTAATTCCTTTTGTTTGACAACATAATTTAGCAGATAAAACTCGCGTGGGCGTTTATTATGTGAGGATGCAGAGTTGTGTAAGGGGCTGATTGCACACAGCAGCTTCTTCAGGAAAGACTTCATCCAAAAAAGTACATTTACTTTCAGCGTGTTTTTATTATTATTTTATTACCAATAAACACCAAAAAGGTACAAGTAACAATACGCAGCAGCAAACAGTAAAAAGCAAGAGAGAAAAAGAAACAAGGGAATGACAAGTATTACTTAAAATGAAAATAATAATCTGAGAGATAATATGGAACAAATTAGAAGTCAGTGATAACTTTAAAAAAGGTCATAGCATTCGATAAAGAATATACATTTTTAATATTTATTCAAGTGAAGTGATGAAATTAAGAGATTGGATTCCATAAGAAAGTCTCTGAAGAGGGGAAGATTGTGTGGAAATGTTTACTTGTATAGATAGAATTTGCCAGTTTAAATAAAAAAGTTAATCAGCCTTTCAACAGTTTTGTTGGGGAATTAAAAATAACAAATAGCATCTTTGAGATACGGCCGTCACGTTGGGGCAGTGGCTAGCACAGTTGTCTCACAGCAAGAAGGTCTCTGGTTCGAGCCTCAGCTGGATCAGTTGGTATCTCTGTGTGGAGTTCTCATGTTCTCCTCGTGATCGAGTGGGTTTACTCCGGGTGCTCCGGTTTCCTCCACGAGTCCAGAGACATGCGGAATAAGAGAATTGAGTAAAAGCTTTTGTTCATAGTGTTTGAGAACGAGTGTGTGTGGATGGTGCTCTTTGAGATGGAGTCCAAAATTCAAACTAAACATTGAGAGAGCAATATGGCGCCAAGTCATTCCAAAAACTCGATGACAATTTACAAGAAAAATGAAGTGAACGATTTCTTCTGGGTAAGAAACGTTTGTTACAAATACCACTTCCACCACCAGCTTCATTTAAACCATTACAGTTAACCATAACGTTCTTAATTCTTAAAGCAGACGATTCTTGTTGTTTTGAGGGCATTTTAACATGCAGTGACATCGCAGAACATCTTTGCACAAGTTTGATGTGATTATGATTTAATTTAAGTGTATTTTGCTTTATGCATTTAGCAACAAGCTGCACTGTTGGATGAACTATTTTGTTGCAGAAATTCAGATTCTCATGGGATAAACTGTGTTACCTCGAAGATGTAACACGAAACTACCAAAAAACGGACTTTGCGTGTCTTGTGGCTGTAAATGAAGTGATCCGGGCTTTGACTTTTTGGACTGGGACTACGATCATAAGAGACTCCGATGTGGAGACGTCCCTTTGTCCAGCAGGCTCTGTGAATAGCTAAATGTCCCTCTTGCAAACGCAGACGTATTCCTGTGAGCATTTCTTTGCGGAAGAAGAGGAAAGTTGCAAATGAGGCTGTCGCATCAATTCCTGCAGCTCATTTGCGCTCACACTCTTGACCTCTGTTGGGATAACACTGTGAATAAACAACCAGAGCTCTACATTCACAGCTGGCTTTTTGTGAGTAATTAGATCTGTGCTTTTGTTTTCTTCCATGACATTGAGAGTCTGGGTGTTTCTTCTTCTTCTTCGCGTCCCCTCTCTCTCTTGAGAAACTCATCCCATCAGGTCTCAAGAGAACGATAGCTTGTGGGTTTCAGTCAGATGCTATCACATATGAACCTATTTTAACCAAATAAACCATACTTTTCTTCGAAGTTTGCTCTTGTGTGTGTCATTGAAATTATTCACTGTGGTAAAAACTAGTCACCTGTGTACACCAATAGTATACGCTTAAAAAAAACAGTGTTTCCTAGGTGCTGCGTCAAATGTTCCATTTAGGACTAGTCATCAGAATGTCTATTTAGAGCAAACCTTTAAAAGTTCAATTTAGAAACAGCCTGCAAATGTTCTACGTAGAACTGGACTTCAAAATTTCTGTTTCTAACCAACATTCAAACATTGTATTTAGAACCATTCTTCAAAAGTTCTATTTAGAACCATTTTTCAAATGTTCTATGTAGAACAGACCTTCAAAATTTCTATTTAGAGCCAGCCTTTCAAAGTTCGGTTTAGAACCAGCCTCAAAAAGTTCTATTTAGAACCAACCTTAAAAATCTCTATTCCGACCAACATTCAAAGGTTTTATTTAGAACCAACTTTCAAAAGTTCTACCTAGAACCGGTCTTTAAAATTCTATTTAAAACCGACCTTCAAAAGTTCTGTTTCTAACCAACATTCAAACATTGTATTTAGAACCAACTTTAAAAAAAAATCTATTTAGAACCAGCCTTCTAATGTTCTATTTCCAACTGGACTTCAAAATTTCTATTTCGAACTCACCTTTACAATTTCTATTTAGAAGCGGCCTTCAAATGTTCTATTCTAAACTGGACATCAAAATTTCTATTTAGAACCACCCTTTAAGAGTTCAATTTAGAAACTGCCTTCAAAATGTATATTCAGAACCAAACTGTAAAAGTTCTATTCAGAACCGGCATTCAAAGGTGCTATTTAGAACCAACATCATTTGGAAGGTTTTTTAGTCGTTTTAAAAATAAAAATGAGGGCTAATATATATGACACAAACATGAATTTAAATACATTAATCATACTATAAAGTGGTTGAAATAGCATTTATTAAAAGTAGTCTGTGGGAAGGTTTGGATAAGCCCCCAGAATACAGTGCTCTTTTTTTTAAGCTCTGTGAATCTTCATAAAGTTTTATTTTAAGATATTTTAATAGCCACTCTCTATATACTGGTCACATATAGAGTATCGAAAGTCTTAGAACACAAAAGGATGATGTTGATCTATATGATGATCAGCCCTTGCTTGCCAGATAGTGTACAGAGAAGCTTCTGATAAACTTAACATCAATTCATGAAATTTCCTGAAGTGTACAGGAAGTGGAACTAAAAGTTTTGCACGCTACACTTTTTACTTCTCACCCTGTTTACACATTTCAAGAAGCAGAACTGATTTTGACTTCGCAGAAGTCTCACTTTATTTATAGACATCACTTTCAGCTGTGTACAAAGCTCCCTCAAACTCAGAACAACAAGTTGCTTCAAAGTAAAACGGTACATTGAGTCTTTAAGAGAAGCCGGGTATGCAAAACAGAGACGAAAGCTATTACTTTGTACTGTATTATTGATAATAGGAGCTGTCAAAGATGATATTGTTATCAATGTTTCACAGCACTGTAGATGACTTCATCTTGTTCCGGAGGACCGCTCTCAGAAAGACTCTGTAAAACACAAGCCAGAGTGAGAAGAATTTCAATGAAGAGGAAATTGTAAAAGCGCAAGAAACATTCACAGACAAGTGAACGCAATAATCTGGATTATAAGTATCCACGCTCAAAAGCACACCGCAAATATTGTCAGACATTTAAACTCACACAAGGCTCCTTTCTGACCCCTAGTATAACAAGAGACTCTGAAACATCAGTCATTTTCCTTCATAATTTTAAACTGAAGGGTACCATGTGAGAACAGAACATTAAAAAACAAAACACCACTTTGTTTTTAATATTTAAAATACACTTGTACATGGTACTAAATGTATTATCACGCTTGATTGGGGTACCGGAGACTGCTAAAAACTCATGTATTAATCTCATTTGCTGTCTTGTTTACATCTAATTTCCTGCCTATATTTCCTGGCTGTGTGGATTCCATCTCATCTCCTGGCTGTGTGGTTTCTGCCAGTCTCCTGGCTGTGTGGCTTCTGCCAGTCTCCTGGCTGTGTGGCTTCTGCCAGTCTCCTGGCTGTGTGGCTTCTGCCAGTCTCCTGGCTGTGTGGATTCCATCTCGTCTCCTGGCTGTGTGGCTTCTGCCAGTCTCCTGGCTGTGTGGCTTCTACCAGTCTCCTGGCTGTGTGGATTCCATCTCGTCTCCTGGCTGTGTGGCTTCTACCAGTCTCCTGGCTGTGTGGCGTCCTTATAGGGTGGCCGTCTTATCTCTCTGCTTTTTTTTTTTTGCTTCTGTCTCATTTGCTTTGTGGCTTCCATTTCATCTCAATCCAATTCAATTAAAATCACTTTTATAATCCCGAGGGCAAATCCCAAAAGTGCATCAAGTAGCTTATTCAAGTACTCATAATAAATAAAATCTTTGTAAGCAAGACAAGTGTTAACATATTTGTATATTGCGCTGGTTAGTGCTCAGCATTTAGTATTTGGATCTCAAACCCTGTATAACTGTACATTCTCAATAAAACTGCTAGATTCTAGTCCTTTTATATTGATTAGGGGTTATTTAGACACAAAACGTAATGTCAGGGCTTAAAATTTAGAACCTGACTCATTCAGATGGTGATGTAAATGTGAAAAGAGGAGCTGAAACCTCATTTTGAATGCCTAGTTCACAAATCAAGAGGTTGAGGACACCCTGTTAACTTCCTGTTTAAGAATACAGTTAAAAATGGAAACTCTAACTGAAGCATTTTGAGGTGAAAGTTTTGGGGAAGGAGTTTTCCCATGTTGTATAATTCCAGTATATATTATTGTATTGATGTTTTAATTATAAAATCATTTACTAAGCAAGAAGATATTACCACCTGGCTATAAAAATGAGTATCATATATCTTAATAGCTTTTTAAAATGTATCAAACCCGCCATGGTGAGGATGCTGGAAGTTAAGGGGTAAGTTCATCTTTTAATGCTGTGACTATTAACGCGATACATTCATGCTTACAATTGAGGTTTGTTCAGCACTCTTTTTCCTGAAGACCACTGCATCATATGTGCAGATATCCTTGCCCTTGGACTGAGTCTGGAGAGAAAAAAGCTTTTAATAAATCTTCATCTTAACAATAACAGCATGCATACATCAACGTAATGCCTGACACAAACGGTAAACAGTTAAAATATAAACAAATACCTGCGAACTGAGGACTGGTGCCTTTGAAGACGACACTTAAAACAGAAAGATAAAGAGATAAAGTACATGCCACATGTTCACCTCTGTAAATGATGCACATGAAGATGAAGATTTAGTATCACTACTATGTAAATCATGTTAAAATAACTTTTATGATCCGTGTACACTAGAAATAGAATGGCACTTTGAATAACATTGATAAGAGTTGGGCTGACTGTGTTTTTGTCCAATCCTCCAGATGACCAACGCCAGCATTAGAAGTAGAAGAAGAGGCAGAGTAATCCAGATCAGCAGCAAAAGGCTTTCTTCTGATTTATGCGGTGGTGATGGGGGTTGGGTTGGAGAAGGAGAGGCTGTCCTGATAATACAGTTTTACACAAAGTTTAAGAGTTTAAAATGATTACAAATCAAGGTTTTCATACCGTTGTGAAAATGTGCAATTGTTCTGAATGGATAACGTTAAAAAACTACAACTTTTTTTCATGCTAATACGAAATTAAAATAGCTTTCTTGTGCACCTAAAGGGGTGTTGTCAGGTTCTGACCATTAAGCATGTTTGGGGCACCACAGACTAGTGACAGTGAATTGGGCAAGTTGGGACATTTGACTGTATCTGTCTTGTCTCTTAGCTGTGTGGCTTTCATCTACTCTCAAGGCTGTCTTGTTTGTATCTCCTGACTGTGTGGTTTCCATTTCATCCCCTGGTTGTGTGGCTTTTGTTTCTTCTGTCTGCTGTGTGGCTTTCCATCTCATATCCTGGTTGTGTGGCTTCCATCTTACCCCGTGCCTGTGTGGCTTCCGTCTTTTCTCCTGGCTGGGTGGCTTTCATTTGGTTTCATGGCTATTTGGCTTTCATCTTGTTTCCTAACTCTATAGCTTCCACCTTCTCTCCTAGCTACGTTGGTTTGTTTTTCCTGTCTCCAGGTTGTGTGGCTTTGATCTCATCTCCAGGTTGTATGGCTTCCATCTTGTCTCCTGGCTGGGTGACTTTCGCTTCTTCTGCTAGCTGTGCGGCTTTCAATTGGTTTCATGGCTATTTGGCTTTCGTCTCGTCTTTTAACTTTATAGCTTCCGCCTTGTCTCCTAGCTACGTGGGTTTTAGTTCCTGTCTCCAGGTTGGGTGCCTTTGATCTCGTCTCCAGGCTATATGGCTTCCATCTCGTCTCCTGGTTGTGTGGCTTCCATCTTGCCTCTTTGGCTATGTGGCTTCTATTTCTTCTCCTGCTTGTGTGGCTTCTGCCTCATCTGTGAGTGCTATTCCTTGGAATATTGTGGAGAGTGTATCAGCTAAGTGTACAACTAAACTCTGACATACTCTTAAAAGGGATGATCTGTATTTATTAGAACATTAATAAACCTCAATTTATATTATTTAACATTATTATCCACATCTGTTTTCCAGTCAAAATATGGGGTTGTTTATTTATTACTTTAAATGTATTTACATACAACCACTATTGTTATTAGGCAGATTTTTTTTGTAAATAATAAATAGGTTGTAGATACTTACAGTTCAAGATTGGCACTAGTAGAAGATTCATCACCTTTTGATAAATAAAAAAAAACTAAAGGTACATATAAAAAGAAAAAAAAAACAGATGCGAACATTTTCACAACAACATATATACACAGCCTGCATTGCAAATCCAAATTATAGTCTATTCTTCTATATAAAAACTGATTGATTGATTGGAAGTTAAAGAAGGATTTTTAAATATGTCATTTTTACCTGGTTCTGCTGTGGTTACGGTGAGATGAACAGGAACCTGCAGATCTCCAGCAGAGCAGTAGAACCATCCAGAATCAGAGCGTCTCAGTCCAGACATCAGAACGCTGAAGGATCCCCTTCTCTGATTGTTAGTGATCCGCACTGATGAATTCTGGGATGTTTTGGTCAATCCAACTTCATAGCAGTTTTTGTTTTTAAAGGAGCACCAGCGTTTGAGTTTATAATTATATCTGGAACTGTAGAAACACTGAATGCTGACTTCTCCTCCTTCTTCTGCAGAGACACCGGTGTTCCTCACAGAGACATCAGGAGCTGAAACACAGAGCACACAATCTCGTTATGAGACTTTACTGATTCTCAATAAACATAAACCTCTCACAATCACTCTGTTACCTTCCTGAATCTTCAAATACAAAGATTTCGTGTCATCGTGCTCTGCATAAGAGCCGATCTCCACAGTGCACCAGTAATAACCAGAGTCTGAGGAAGAGACTCCGTTGAGGGTGACTATAAACGTGTTGTGTTCTGGAGAGTCTGAGATCGTCCATCTCTCGCTCTGGTTGGTTGAGATCTCTGGTTTGGTTCGAGCTAATACTGTACAGAGCGCCCAAGCGTAGCCTCTACACCAGAGTTTAGAGTTGAGTTTGTAGCGCTCCTCGTACACACATGGGGTCCTGATGGATCCTCCTTCTCTCACAGCTACACGATCTAACGTCCTCAAGCTCAACACTCCTGCGGAACACACAAAACCTCTGATTCAATCCACTGTAAAGAGGACAGATTTATGCATACATGTGAAGCGAACAAAGCTAAAAAATATAACGCAGTGTGTTATTAGGATCCTAACGGTTTGTATTCATTGGTCGGCTCGAGTGTGTGCTTGTGAGATCATCTCCAAACATTTTCAAAGTTCATGTAGGATTTATTAGGAAACAATTGGTTGGATTGGTTTCCCCAATCATTCTTTTGTTATTTATTACATCCAACAACTTATTTTATTTAATTATACAGAGGAAGGTTGTTTTCCTCTCGCGCTCAGCTGAGGCTTGTTAGTGGAGGTGTGTTTGCTCTGCAGAGATGAGCTTTGCTCCTCAGCTCCAGACTGAAATTGTGATTAAAGTTTCTTTAGTGATAACGAGCCAGTTTGGAATTTGTTTCTTGAGCTCATGTTCTACATTTTGAGTAGAGAGTTAGTGAAAACGTACGCTTTATATCTCGCTTATCAAATGAGTTGAACAATATTGAAAATCTTTAGTGAATTACTCCCCAATTATAAGTTGAGTAATATCAATATTTATGAGATAAAACTGAGATAAATTAAGGTAAGTGTTAATATATGTTTTATTTTATGTATGTTTAAAAACATCACAAACGTTTCTATTGTTATGTTTAAGCATCCTTGAAGAGACAAAATTGCACAGCATTAAAGAGGCTACAGTAAGTTTATTTTACAGCAATTCTGTATTTTAATTGCAGCAAATAAAACACAGAAGAAAGAATAAAAATATCAACTTTACAGGTTGAGGAGGCAGACGTGTTAAATGATAATTTGGAGGATTACTGTAATAATCATTCCCCTGTATTTGTGAAATGCAAAGGTTAAATTGATTTGAGATCTCCACAGATCCCAGAAAGAGCTCTCAAAAGTGGTTTATTTGTAGGTTTATGGAGAGAGAGCTCTGAGATGTGATTCGTTCATTTCAGTCGTTCATTTTAAGAAGGCGAGAACCCTTCAGAGTAACTCTGAATCTGATTGGCTGTTTGATTTCACAGCTCTCACAAAACCCACTAAATATCTTCTCATCAAGGTTAAAGTTCTCCTGACCTGAAAGCTGACGATCCACAGATAATCAACACAGTTTTTTAACACAATATATTATATTTTAAACACTAAAGTGACGCTTCTGATGTTTACCTGCAGAGAAGAGGAAAAGAGCGGCGAGGGAAGGACGAGTCATGTTCATGAACGACGAGACCTGAACACTGAGCACCTCACTTCCTGTCTCTGAACTTATCAAGATGGACCTCTCACAGTTTTACTCTCTGACACAGAAAAGCAGAAGCTTTCAGAGAGAGAGAGAGAGAGAGAGAGAGAGAGAGAGAGAGAGAGGTAAAGAGGGGTAGAGTGTGCCTGAGAGAAAGTGAGAGGAGAGAGAGAGAATGGGGAGGGAGAAAGAGAGAGAGAGAGAGAAAATGGGGTAGAGGGGTGAGGGAGAAAGAAAAAGAGAGGGAGAGAGGGAGAGAGAGAGGGAGGAGAGCGAGCGAACTGGGTTCTTGTGAGCAAAACGCGCTCCTAGGAGAGAGGGGAGGGGAGGAGGAGAGAGAGAGAGAAATGGGGAGAGGGGGGAGGAGAAGAGAAGAGAAAGAGAGGAGAGAGAGAAAAGAGAAGGCGAAAGGGGGAGAGGGGGAGGGAGAAAGAGAAAGAGAGGGAGAGAGAAAAAGAGAGAGAGGTTGAGAGAGAGAAATGAGGAGAGGGGTAAGGGAGAAGGAAAAAGATGAAACAAGAGAGGGAGGAAGAGAGAGAGGAGAGATTGAGAGGAGAGGAGAGAGAGAGAGAGAGGGGGAGGGAGAGGGGAGAGGGGGGGGGGAGGCGCAGCAGAGAAAGAGAAAGAGAGGGAGGAGAGAGAGAAAAGGGGGGAGGAGGAGGAGAGGGGGGAGGGAGAGAAAGAGGAAAAGAGAGAGGAGAGAGAGAGAGAAAAGGGGGGAGGAGAGGGGTGAGGGAGAAAGAGAAAGAGAGGGTGGGGAGAGAGAGAAAATGAGGAGAGGGGTAAGGGAGAAAGAAAAAGAGAAAAAGGAGAGAGGAGAGAGCGCGCGGGCGAGGGAGGAAAATGGGGAGGGGGGGTCCACGTAAGAGCGGCGAGAGACACCCCTTGGGGGGCGGGTGAGGAGCCAGAGAAAGAGAGGGGAGAGAGAAAAAGAGAGAGAGGTTGAGAGAGAGAAAATGAGGAGAGGGGTGAGTGGATAAAAAGAAAGAGTTTTCATAGAACTAGCAATACTTTAGCATCAAGTTTGCAATATTTATTATCAGTAAAAAGAGAGAATAACAAAAACAGGAAGCGGGTACGTCTGCAGTTAAATGATCACAATTAAATACGGCTTTAACACAGAAGTTTAACAAGCAAACCCTCGACTACTCGTTAAAATCAAAAGGACTTCTATCCAGAGAAGAACAAGACACACTCTGAATATAAAACAAAAAACATTCAAACTGAGATAAAATATCAAACAAACTTTACAAAACTCAGGGTTTTTTTCTAAGTCGTTTCTTTCTCAGTCTCAACATAAAAGTTAAAGAGTTAAACTTAATCATTTTAGAAGAGGACCAAAATGTAAATAAAGCTCTCTAGATGTTCTAGATGTTTCTTCTGGAGGTTCTCTTCTAGTTCTGCGGCAGACAGAAGGACTCCAGCTTCCACCTGAAAGAAACAGAGCAGCGGTTCAAGGACACTCTTTCTCACAAACTACGTTCATTTCTGCTCCTCCAATCACTCTAGATCCAGAAGTTAAGGTTCGGTGTTATCTCATGACTGCATCATTTAAAACATTAGATTTCACTCAAAAAACGCAAGTGAAAAATAAAGAAATGTAACAGAAAGGAAAGAAAATGATTTAAACAAGACTTAAGCTTACTGATATTTAAGAACATTAGCTGCAGACTGATGAAGATTCTGCTTTGTAGAATTTAAAATGCTTGTAAAAGCCAGAAGTGTGGCAACTAAGGGTTTTCTAATAAACCGTTTAATTTCGCTTTTCCCTTTCTATTGCACCTACAAACTAAAATTAACTCCAGGGTTTTCTCGCTTAGTTTTTTTAATATATTTTTTCTTAAAACCCTGAAGGTCTGAGGGTTAAATGAAGCAAGCCTCGTGGTCACTTCTTTCAAAATAAAATGTTTGGATGAACACATTTCTAAGACCAGAGGAGGGTAGTACCTGAGTAACATTTACCCGAGTAACATTTACCCGAGTAACATTTACCCGAGTAACATTTACCCGAGTAACATTTACCCAAGTACATCTTTAATTCAATTCAAATATCTGAACTTTTACTTAGTTACATTTGAGTTACATCTGAGTTACATTTTAAAACATTTGAGTTACATTAAGTTACATTTGAGTTACATCTGAGTCACATTTTAAAACATTTGAGTTACATTAAGTTACATTTAAGTTACATCTGAGTTACATTTTAAAACATTTGAGTTACATTAGAGTTACATCTGAGTTACATTTTATTACGTTTGAGTTACATTTTATAACATTTGAGTTACATTTTATTACATCTGAGTTACATTAGAGTTACATCGGAGTTACATTTAAGTTACATTATTATTACATTAGAGTTACATTAGAGTTACATCGGAGTTACATTTAAGTTACATTATTATTACATTAGAGTTACATTAGAGTTACATCGGAGTTATTTTATTACATTAGTTACATTGAGTTACATTAGAGTTACATTTTATTACATCTGAGTTACATTAGAGTTACATCTGAGTTACATTTAAGTTACATCTGAGTTACATTTAAGTTACATTATTATTACATTAGAGTTACATCTGAGTTACATTAGAGTTACATTTAAGTTACATTTGAGTTACAGCTGAGATACATTTTTATTACATTTTAGTTACATTTTAGCTACATTTTATTTAAAGCTGAGTTACATTTTAGTTACATCAGAGTCAAATCTTAGTTACATCTGAGATACATTTATTTACATCTGAGCTGAGTTACAGCTCAATAATATTTGAGTTACATCTGAGTTACTTTATTTCCCCCTAACAAAAAAAAACTAAAGTAATCTACAGGAAATACTATGAAATACAGGAAATACTATGTAATAGCTAGCGTTTCTGCTTCGTATCATTCAAATCAGAAGTAGTAACCAAGTACTCGAGTACATTTGGCTTTTATACTTTTTACCCTTAAATTATTTGGTAGTTATTTTGAGTTAATATTTTCACAAGTTATTTTACTCAAGTAGGTTTTTTTGGATACTCTAGCCACCTCTGGCTAAGACTCACGATTCTAAAGGTTCCTGCAGAGGTTTTTTTAGAGGCATGAAATCAGTTTGCATACTGTATATGTTCTCATAGAGGTATGTTTTAT
Organism: Danionella dracula; assembly: GCA_900490495.1. Lineage (NCBI taxonomy): Eukaryota > Metazoa > Chordata > Actinopteri > Cypriniformes > Danionidae > Danionella > Danionella dracula. The sequence goes on along the minus strand of UELW01000138.1, from coordinate 49,573 downwards.
GTGCCAGTGTGGTCTGATGGATGGGACCCATTCAGGAATCATCTGCTCCATGTTCTTTACTTTCATATTAAACAATGCACATCAAAGAAGTCCTACTTCATTAGAAGAACCTAATCTAACCTCCAGCCTTCTCCTGGAACTGGAAGAAGTGCTCAAACCTTCTGGAGACGGTTCCTTCAGTGTGAGGTCCTGCAGCGGTGCTAATAATCTAGAACTTTCAGCATTTACAGAAAGAAAGAAGCAGATTTATTTACTCACGCGCTCTCCTCCCGAGCTGGAGTGAACTCTGCTTCTGTCAGAGGAGAAGATTTATACAATTAAATCTCAGAAACTCTAACCTGGTACTTCGGATTGCTTTAAATGTTAGTGGTCTCTTAATCTGAGATTATATTTACAGATTGAGAGGAGCTCTAAAGAAAAGTCTGCATCGCATCACTAGAGGAGAGCTTTAGTAAATAGATAGAAATATCGCTTTCATTTCATTTTTTAACTTGTATCAGGGAACTTCCTTTTCTTCAGCTTTTCAGCTTCGGTTCCCTAAAATAAACTTACCTAACAATAAAAAAAAATATTAATAACAAGTTCACAATTTTATCTTCAAGAACGTTTAGCCAAATCTAAACGTAAAGAGAGAATCCTAAAAACATCTACTCTAGAGTTTATTGTGTTTATATTGATTTCATGCGACACCTAGTGGTGAAAACAGTCCCAACAGTCGTTTCATTCTTTAGTGAAAACAGTTTAACGCATTCAGAACTGAATTATTTTCTAATTATAATAGTTTTTTTAATATAGCGTTTTTGTGTTTCTAAATAATTATAAAGATGTCAAACTCTCCATTATAGTGAAGATTAGACATAAATGGATATAATTTTAAGAACAGGTCAGAGGTGTTAAAAATTATCTTTAAAATTTAGGTTTATTCCTTTATGTTAACTCTATATGCAAAAAAAGAATATATATATATATATATATATATATATATATATATATATATATATATATATATATATATAAACAATTGAGGACGTTTCATCATGTGTTTACAGAAATCAGGTGGATTTTTTTTTCCTGTTCCTTACATTTTGCTGCATTAAACGTGATAAAAAATTGTGTGGCGGGTTTGAAGGGAAAACAACCAGAAAACAGCTGGAAGAACCTCACAAACAGTTTCAAATGCTAGTAAACAACTGCAACAGGCACACGGTAAAAACTTATTTTATTCATATTTTTAAAGGTGTAATTTAGTCAATAATTATTTTCTAGACTGAATTACTAGCCTCTTATTGACTTCACATTCTCAGTGGCTGCTGTTGATGGATAAGAAGTCAGTTAAAATAGTTCCGGAGTTTATTCTGTTCACGCACAACATTGAGTTAACTCTTAAAACGTTTACCCAAAACAACTTCTTTTAGAGGGATTTAAACCTAAAAAGAGAGTTGATTTTATCACCTGGTTCTGCTGTGGTTACGGTGAGATGAACAGGAACCTGCAGATCTCCAGCAGAGCAGTAGAACCATCCAGAATCAGAGCGTCTCAGTCCAGACATCAGAACGCTGAAGGATCCCCTTCTCTGATTGTTAGTGATCCGCACTGATGAATTCTGGGATGTTTTGGTCAATCCAACTTCATAGCAGTTTTTGTTTTTAAAGGAGCACCAGCGTTTGAGTTTATAATTATATCTGGAACTGTAGAAACACTGAATGCTGACTTCTCCTCCTTCTTCTGCAGAGACACCGGTGTTCCTCACAGAGACATCAGGAGCTGAAACACAGAGCACACAATCTCGTTATGAGACTTTACTGATTCTCAATAAACATAAACCTCACACAATCACTCTGTTACCTTCCTGAATCTTCAAATACAAAGATTTTGTGTCATCGTGCTCTGCATAAGAGCCGATCTCCACAGCGCACCAGTAATAACCAGAGTCTGAGGAAGAAGCTCCGTTGAGGGTGACTATAAACGTGTTGTGTTCTGGAGAGTCTGTGATCGTCCATCTCTCGCTCTGGTTTGTTCGGGCTTTTACTGCACAGAACATCCATGTTCCCCCTCTACACCAGAGTTTAGAGTTGAGTTTGTAGCGCTCCTCGTACACACATGGGGTCCTGATGGATCCTCCTTCTCTCACAGCTACACGATCTAACGTCCTCAAGCTCAACACTCCTGCGGAACACACACAGAACAAAATGAAAGAACTGTCGTATTTTGATAGAAAAACACACATATATATATATATATATATATATATACATTCATTTTTATGTTTGAGGATTTTGTCATACAGTATACTATTTTATGGAAATTGCCAAAAACTCTTTACAATTAAGATCATATTCTAACTTTAACTTTTAGTTCTTTAGTTTAAGTATAATGAACTAAAATGGAAAAGCTTGAAACAAATAGATAACACGAGATCTAAATAAAAGCATTTTACCTCCAGCGAAGAGCAAAAGAGCGATGAGGGTGGAAGGATGCGCCATCTTCATCAGCGAGAAAGAGCTGAAACTGAACGTCTCACATCCTCTCTCAGAATAAATAAGAGCATGCTTTACGCTTGCAAAAAGCAGAAGTGTGCAGAGATAGCTCTTCCACACGGTACGAAAAAAAGTCTTCATCGTATACTTAAACGCTCATCACAGGCGGAGTAAAAACATTTCATTTGGGTTGAAAGCTGTGCGTTCAGTTTGGTCCACATCTGTCAAACGCAATGGCAAAGAAAAGATCATCAGAAATACAAACAGGTAATAAAAGCAGATCCGAGATCAAACAAGAAGTGAGGAATAGAACATTAAACGCATCAACAGTCATCGTATACGAGAAAAAAAGAAATTCACAAGAGCTGTTCGGAAAGCAGATTTCACTCCTTCTAAATAAAAGCCCTGAAACCATCAACTTGAGCAAATTGTCTGCTACAAAATTATCATATATAACATTCTACAATAATATGAATCCAATAACATTTAAGTCAGTCCAAAAAGGCTATTTAAGATCCAGTAGTTTCATCAAGGTAGAGCTGGTGGCACTCGTCTATAAAAAAGAAATAAAGAAAGGCTTTTATGATCGCCCAAATAATATGGCAAAACCTCAAAAAACACTACTGCACAAAACGACCAAAAAATTCTCTCTAAAAGACTCTTCTGACACCAAAATCAGATCGTCCATCAATGTTCTGCTGCTACAAAGATCGTTTTGAAAGATCTCTAAAAAAATGATTGGTTTACATATAAAATCTATAATCTATAAGGATAAATTGGTTGACAGCTTTTCCCAGAAACACTTAACAACTGCCAAATTTATATCAGAAATCATTGTTCAGCTGTTAGTTCTGCTAGGGTTAGGGTTTTTTTGGTCAGCCATGAATCCCCCTCATACTAGAGTCGAGTATAAATATAAAAATAATAATAACAATTAAAAAAATCATTATTGTGTTTAAACCTAAAAGCTGGGTTTGTTTTTGATTACTTTTCTAGCTTTCAGAGTAAATGTAACGCACTTCATCAAATCCATATCTTCTAATAATAACAAAATTAAGAAGGAACCTTTCTGGGATGTTACATACTTTAGAAATAAAATGTTTCCTTAGTTATTTTAGAATATATCTGCTTCCTTGAGTCACACGATAAAGGAATCACTAAATTCATGATCACGAACACTTTTAGGTATAGCACAGTCTTCTTAACATGTTTAATGTAACTTGAAGCAACAATAAACAGCACTTTATGTACAGAAATTAATGTCAAAAAATATTTACAAACACATATACTGTGTTCTTGTTGATCGACAGAAAAAAACAAGCTTTATCCAAAACAAGGCAGCATTTTTTTTGTTCAGTTGGAGGTCTAACTGCATCAGGACAAAGCCTTCTGCACCTCCTGGGTTCTGCTTTAGCCTCAGGACACGTTCTCACCAGTTTTTAAGGGTTCTTTATGGTTAATGACGGGTTTTTTAACCAGAAACAAACAGATAAGAATCCAAAGAGTCCATAAGAAGTCACGATAAACCTTGGTCGGTGTTGTGTTAGGTGGTTTCCTCCTGCTTTATATCATCTGTGCCTGCGCTGGAGCGTTGAGGAAGATCACGGAGGGGTTCTTATACTCCCCCTCCCTCCAGCGACGCATCTGGAAACATGAAGAAACAGGCCTCGCTGATCTCAAGCGTTTGGGGAATGGACCTTGAGACAACGGTCGCAAGGACTTTTTAAAGCTTGTTCACTCATCCATTGAAGAGAGTTTTAGAGAAAGTCGTGATCCTTCTTCATGCCCAAACACACTACATCAATTCATTAATAGTACACTTAATAATTCCGTAAACAAAACCCTGGCATCATTCATCTGCTGTAGAGAAATGCATTTTTTTTTTTTTACTTTTCTTACCGCGAGGTCATCATTCGCTTCTGCAGCTCCAAGATGTCTGGGCTTCCTCTCTGTGACAGGAAAACATTTTTCGTTTAATTATAATCTTTAGTTGCAAGGCAAGGCAAGGCAAGGCAAGTTTATTTGTATAGCACATTTCGTACACAGGGGAATTCAAAGTGCTTTACATTACAAATAAAGAGTAAAAAGAAAGTGCATTTAATAAAATCAAGCATAAAAAAAGTCATATAAAATCAAATTGCTTACAATTTCTTATCACAACTGCATTATCTTCTGTAGAATGGCTTACTCAAATTTAATCAAGTACTGCTAGTTTAATCAAGTACAGATAGTTTAATCAAGTACAGGTAGTTTAATCAAGTACTGCTAGTTTAATCAAGTACAGATAGTTTAATCAAGTACTTTTGCTAGTTTAATCAAGTACAGATAGTGTAATCAAGTACAGCCTAGTTAATCAAGTACCGGCTAGTTTAATCAAAGTACTGCTAGTTTAATCAAGTACAGCTAGTTTAATCAAGTACAGATAGTTAATCAAGTACAGAATAGTTTAATCAAGTAACAGCTAGTTAATCAAGGACTGCTAGTTTAATCAAGTACAGGATAGTTTAATCAAGTACAGCTAGTTTATCAAGACAGCTAGTTATCAATACTAAATCAAGTACATGCTAGTTTAATCAAGTACAGCTAGTTTAATCAAGTACAGCTAGTTTAATCAAGTACAGCTAGTTTAATCAAGTACAGCTAGTTTAATCAAGTACTGCTAGTTTAATCAACTACAGCTAGTTTAATCAAGTACTGCTAGTTTAATCAAGTACTGCTAGTTTAATCAAGTACAGATAGTTTAATCAAGTACTGCTAGTTTAATCAAGTACAGATAGTTTAATCAAGTACTGCTAGTTTAATCAAGTACTGCTAGTTTAATCAAGTACAGCTAGTTTAATCAAGTACAGCTAGTTTAATCAAGTACAGATAGTTTAATCAAGTACTGCTAGTTTAATCAAGTACTGCTAGTTTAATCAAGTACAGCTAGTTTAATCAAGTACTGCTAGTTTAATCAAGTACTGCTAGTTTAATCAAGTACAGCTAGTTTAATCAAGTACAGCTAGTTTAATCAAGTACAGATAGTTTAATCAAGTACTGCTAGTTTAATCAAGTACTGCTAGTTTAATCAAGTACTGCTAGTTTAATCAAGTACTGCTAGTTTAATCAAGTACAGCTAGTTTAATCAAGTACAGCTAGTTTAATCAAGTACTGCTAGTTTAATCAAGTACAGCTAGTTTAATCAAGTACTGCTAGTTTAATCAAGTACAGATAGTTTAATCAAGTACAGCTAGTTTAATCAAGTACAGCTAGTTTAATCAAGTACTGCTAGTTTAATCAAGTACTGCTAGTTTAATCAAGTACTGCTAGTTTAATCAAGTACAGCTAGTTTAATCAAGTACAGCTAGTTTAATCAAGTACAGCTAGTTTAATCAAGTACTGCTAGTTTAATCAAGTACTGCTAGTTTAATCAAGTACAGCTAGTTTAATCAAGTACTGCTAGTTTAATCAAGTACTGCTAGTTTAATCAAGTACAGATAGTTTAATCAAGTACAGCTAGTTTAATCAAGTACAGCTAGTTTAATCAAGTACAGATAGTTTAATCAAGTACTGCTAGTTTAATCAAGTACTGCTAGTTTAATCAAGTACTGCTAGTTTAATCAAGTACAGCTAGTTTAATCAAGTACTGCTAGTTTAATCAAGTACTGCTAGTTTAATCAAGTACTGCTAGTTTAATCAAGTACTGCTAGTTGGTTTGACGTGTTTAAAACCAACTGAGCACCAGCTTACGAACACTTTAGAACAGCTTCAGTAAAACAGTGTCTAAAAGATCAAATACAAGACTTACTACACTGCTGCTGCAGCTTCCAGAGGGCCACGAGTGCAGAGACGGTCAGCAAAAGTCCTCCGCAGGCTACCAGAGGAGACTCCCAGACAGCACGGCTGAAACATCCATAGGCTTTAAATGCTTCTGTGTTCAGGGAGACTTGAGAGGTGATGAACAAAGCAACAGAAGAACCCTGTTCAATCTGTTAAACTCAAATGTGGATGCAAAACAAGACTGCAGAACGAGATGATCGAGCTGCTAAAGGAATTCACTGGACAACAAACAGGTGATCAGCATCAGCTGCAGGAGGAGAGATAAATGATGAGGAGAGCTTAGAGAGGAACACATTGTTTTTTCAACAGTTTCTATGTTTATAGCACTCAGATCCGTTCGGACAAATACCAAGAGACAATTATTGGAATGCTAGATTAAACAGAGATGTTTTTAATTTAGTTGTGAACTCTGTGAGCGTCGCTGAGCATCCGGAGTTTGTTCCAGAGTTTCAGGGGTCTGTATGTGAACCTCTGGTGGATCTACTCATCTTCAGAACGTTCAGTAGAGCTGCTTCTCGTGATCGGAGAGAGCGAGCAGGAATATATCATGAGAGGAGACTTCTCAGGTCGTTCAGAGCCTTAAAGGCAAGCAGCAGTATCTTATAGTCATATTTTACGTATATATGACATAATTATAATAACTAAATAAACATACGTCTTGTCTAATGTACATCTCGTACATCTCTGGCAAGCACATGGTTGATAATCACATCAATCTGGCAACCCATCGTCTGGGGGTGGAAGAGGTGGTATTTATTTTCTGATTTCTTTCAATTGGCCAAAATTGGCCAGACTTCCTCTTTATAGATAGTTTTAGAGAAGTGCACAAGCGTGTCAGACAACAGAGGAAGATGCTTCCTTTCTTCGTTCTGGTCACCTGAGAGACGGCTCTTTGCTCTGGAAGGGCTGGTTCCTGACCGTCGTGCTCAGACGCGGAGCTTCAGGTGCTGCAGACACACATGGAGAGAAAATAATGAATGACAACGGTTTGATGTGGTCCGGATTATCTTGCTGGGGGGAGATGAAGAGAGGGGGAAAGAGAAAGGGAGAGAGAGAGAAAGAAAGAAAGAGGGAGAGACAGAGAGAGAGAGAGAGGGGAGGGAAAGAGAGGGATAGAGAGGAAGAGGGGAAGGAAAGAGAGAGAGAGAGATGGAGAGAGGAGGAAGAGGAAAGAGAGAGAAAGAGGAAAAGAAAAAGAGGGGGTGGAGAGAGGAGGGGGAGGAAGAGAGGAGAAATAGAGAGGGAAAGAGAGGGAGAGAGTGAGAAAGAGAGGGAAACAGAGAAAGGAGTGGGACAAAAATGGAAGAGAGAGAGAAAGAGAGGGGGAGACGGAGAGAGGAGGAAGAGAGAGAGAGAGGGAGGAAGAGGAGAGAGAGCGGTGGGGTGGGAAAATCTGTAATTTAAACATAAAAAAAAATTTAATAAATTAATTTGGAAATCAGATTTTGAGATTAAAAGTATTCCATTTAAAGATTCTCGAGGGAAAAAAATGTTGAAAAGGTATTTCACGATAAGCAAAGCCAATCTTTCTTTAAAATTCAGAAATCTGTTTTTTTTTTTATTTATTTACAATGAAAATAATTGTAGAAGTACAGATGGAAAAATAGCATTCTGAGAGGGCTTTTTCTAATGCTGAAAATAGGATAATTAAAGAAAAAGTTCAGTCGGTGTTGCAAACATCTCACCATTGGCTGCTCTTAAAGTTGCTAGCTGACATCACGGCATAATTTGCATAAAGATCAGATGATATGCATATGCAAATGTATTCTTATTTTGACAATATGTGCCACTGGGGGTTAGTTATAAATTTAACGCATCAACAGGAACACCTGTTCACAAAAAACATGTATTTATAAGTCCATGGTATCTCGTCCAGGCAGATGGAAACATTTTAGGATGGTTTTGATGTTTTGTTTTTTAAGGCTTGACAATCCATGTGACATAAGTGGTAATAAGGCAGTCACATACCTCCAGGTTTATGTCTTTACAAGCAAAAATGTACACGATTGAAACGTCCTGGAGGCAAGTGATAACTGACTACATGTTGGAGGTGGACGATCTGTGTTTGGTTTAAATGGAAATGTGTTTTAGCTGTAACTTTAAGGTCCTGTGAGTGTGAGAGCCGTACGTGTGGTGGGCGCTTTGCTGACAGTCACGTGAACGTTGACGTGCTGCTGCCCAGCTCCGCACCAGTACCATCCGGCGTCTCTCTCCTCCAGCCTCTCGATGCTGATGGAGAATACACCAGAGCGGTCGTCATGGAGACGGGTGTTTCTGCTGATGGAGGAGCCAGTGGAGTCGGTCTGCACGCAGGGGTGCAAGCTACCACTGCGACACCATCGCTTCTCCACTGACCTGCAGGAGCAAGAGAAGCGTTCGCTGTTTTGGTGACTATAAAGACGTTTTGTGAAATAAAAAAGCTCTTAGTTATGGTTGAAATGGGTCAACAGCTGTTCTTCTTTGCTGTATTGATCTATCCTGAGGTTTTTTCTCTCCATCCGTAACAGGAAGTGACTGAACTCCAGTTCGTCTTCTGATCACTAGAGGCTGACTTCATACATGACAATTGCATACTTTGAATTGTTAACAAGGTTTTAAGGCTGCAGAGTTACATAGCCAAAGTTAACAAGCTGAAAACATTTGTGTTGAGGAGACAATATCGGACTACTGTTTGGCAGCAGGTGTTTATACATATTTACGGAGTAAAGCGTATAAAGCCATCCAAAATAAAAGCCAGTTGCAGGGCGCTGGCCTACCTGAGGCTCTTACTGTAGAGACACTGAACGCTGATGCTCTTCCCCTCCTCACCGCTCACCATGCTGCTCACCACCGACATCCCTGCAGCACACAGCAGCTTGTTCTTTCATCAACACAGAACCCCTCAACAGGTAAGTTTAATGAATGAGACCAAAACACCCCGGACCCTGAATAACGTTAATGTGAACAGAGGCGGCGCTGTCCGTCACCCACATCCCGCCGAGCTCCACGCCACACCAGTACCACCCAGTGTCGTCCTCCACCAGATCCCTAATGCTGACTGTAAACACCTGCTGGGTGGGGTCGTCAACGATCGTCAGGGCTGACTCTCTTTTAGCAGAGAGCATTTCAGGGTCGTCGGAGCGAGCCAGGCTGGAGCAGAACTCCCTCATTCGGCCCCTGCACCAGTATTTCACATTGCTGGTGTACTGCGGGTCATAACGGCAGGGGATCGTCAGAGATCCACCCTCCAGAACTTCCAGATCTCCGACGGTGGTCACTGTGCAGAGAAAACCTAAAGAGAGAGGAATTTATCCAGATTACTTGATAAAAAGTAGGTATAAACATCCCTGATGTTAAAAATTAGTATCTTGGTAGGTAAGTAAAGAAGTGAAGTGAGCAGTTGGCATACCCGGAATGTGTGCTCTGCATGTAACCCATCCCAGTGTACACACACACACACACACACACACACACACACACACGGGGGCCATGCCTGCGGGGCCCGGGGAGCCGTCGGGGAACTGGAGCTCACTCGAGGGCTCCACGGCTGTGGTTGATGAAGATGAAGAGCAAGTGCTTCATCACTCACTCCACCTTCAACTCGGTGGATCTGAGGATCGAACCTGCAACCTTCAGATCACAAGTCCATCTCCTCATCCACCGGACCACAACAAAGTAGATGGCTACACTGATAAATATACACATTAGTAAGTGATTAGGTAGGCGAATAACCAAGTCTGTTTCTAGGTAGATGAGAAAGGTAAGTAAGTAAGTAGATTTGTTAGAAGAAAGGAAGGTAATTGGGGTTGTAGGATAATAACAACATTTGTATGTCGGTAAGTAGAAGGTTTGGTAAGTAAATAGGCAAGAAGAAAGATAGGGAGGTAGATGCAGGTCGTAAGGTAGGGAAGCACATAAGAAGGTAGATTAAAAAGTAAGTCAGCACAAAGTCAAGTAAATATATGGGTACGTAAATAAGTAGGCAAGTAAGCAGGTGGAAAATTAATAAATCACTAGGAAGGCAAGTACTAGGGTAAAAAGGTTGGTAGTTTTGGCAGGTAAGAAGATAGGTAGCTTATTATTTGGTGTATAGGCAAGTATTTAACAACATCAGTAAGTAATTAAGTAAGGAAGGTAGGTGGTAGGGTAGAGCTCGGTAATTAATAAATTGCCACTTTGGAAGGTAAGTAGTGAGGTAGATATGAATGCAAGTAGGTTGATAAGAGGACAGCTAGGCAATTAGAACAATAGATAAAAGTGAATTGTTAGGTAGTAGTAAGGTGGGTAGGTTACAAGTAAGCAGGTAGTAAGTAAATAAGTCTGTAAAATGCAAGTAACTAGTTAAGACAAGAAAATAATAGCTAAAGAAGCAAGTCTTTAGTAAGTCAAATGATGAGATATTTATGGAGTGAGTAGGTATGTAAGTAAGTATTTAGGTGGGCAAGTTACTAGGTAGGTAGATGAAGTATGTAGGCATGTAAGAATATAAATAGGCAACTTGGTAGTTATAGAACTTACTCACTAGGTGGGTGATAAATAAGGAGAATATCTAAATTGCTAGCACGTTAGATTGAAATAAAGGTGATTAATTGATAGATAAGTAGGTTACCTACTGTACAATAATATACATAGACATACAACTAAATCATTAAGTGATTAATTAATAGGTTAAATAGGTGGGCAAGAAGATGGGTATGTAATTAGGTAGATAGGAAAATAACTAAATGGATTGAAGTTTGATATAATGACAATTACTGAGGTAGGTAGGCAAATGAGGTCTTTAAATGAGATGAACTGTAGGTAAGCAAGTTAACAGATAGGCACAAAGTAAGTAGGTAAGATATACGATATGTAACTTAGCAACTCGATTGTGTAGGAGTCATTTAATAGATAAGCACAAAGTAAGTCGGCAGGCAATAAGATAGACGGGAAACTTGATTGTTGAGTAAGTAAAAAGTTAAGTTCAAATGCAAGTAATAAAGTTGGTCGTAATTGGTGAGGAAAGTAAAGGGACGGGTTTGTAGACAAAGAGGAAGGTAGGTATCCAAGCAGGTAGACCGTGTGTAGCTTAGAAAGCTCGGAGAAGATAATTATAGTGTGGGAAAAAGACAATAAAACTCGGAATTATTCTGATCTGAAAATGTTTTAATTTAAAAAATATGTTCTGTGTTGCTTGAGATCACACAAGGCAAGTGTATTCAATTAATTCTTTAACATTTCACACACAGCCATTTGGACACGCAAAATAAAAAAGTTAGCGGAGACGACAACTATAATAACTTTAACAGAGAATCTTTGATCAACTTGAAATGCCAGAAAACCTCACAGAATGGCTTCGAAATGAGGACACTTGTATCTTTCCAAAGAACAGCCAACGCTCTTCTCGGGGTTCCTCGCTAGCCAGGAAAGTGAAACTTTAGTTTCATAAACAGCACTCCAGAGAGATCTCAGGAATGTGGGTCACTGATTTCCTTCTTCGGAGAGCTCTGCAACTCAGCTTCTGGAGATATCTGTAGACTATCGAGTTCTAAACTCAAAGTAAAGAGTTCTGACATCAAATTAAAGACTTGTCTTTATTAAAGCATCGGCTCAGACTCTTGAATGAGATCTGGACACTCCCTTCCATGCAAAGCAGATGTGAAAAATCCTCAGTTTGAGTGAACGCTGCAAGAGAACCTCACCTGGGAGTCCAGCGAGAAGCAGAAGGGTCTGAAGGCTCCTCATCTTCGAGGTGGAGACGAGGAACACATCCAATCGCTCGAGACAAAGGACGACGACGACTCTGAGGAGGATTGTTCTGCTTTCACTCACTTCCTTCAGCCTAACCGTCTCCAGATGCGGGAGCTTGTTCGTTTTAACCGTTTAACTTCCAGACGGGAGCGAAAAACCCTTCGTTTGAGTTACAGAGGGAGCAACGAGAAACAAAGCTGCACCGAAAATCTCTTCTTAGAGACATTCTTTTTTTTAATACATAAAATAAAGTTTAAAACAAATCAGTTCATACATTTTCTTTCATTTTTATCCCACTGTTCCTCAGGATAAACCACCATCAGGGCCACACGAAGTGTTTTAAGGCTTTTATTTTTTTTGTTTCAGTTCGTTTTTGGTGCATTTTACAAAAAGTAGAAAATCAATGAACAAGAAACTCTTGCGTCCTCTTCACGAGCGATCTCTTTTGTTCTTCATCTGCAGAAAAACAAGATTTGTTTAGTAGATTTACAACAGCTCTACTTCATGCAGTTTATGGTTTAGTCAGCAATAATCGGTAACAAAATATTTCATGTATAATAATTAACGTTGTTATAATATATATGTATATATACGTAATATAAAATACATACAATTAAGATGTTTCTCTCCTGTTTTAGTGTTGTTCCCTCATCAGAAACATTCCTCGGTTTATGTTTGTGTAATCCTGTTTTCTTTTTCTGGGAGCTCAAAATGGCTCGATGGCTGTAGCCACGCCCCCTGACCAATCAGATGAAGCGGACCAAAAGGGTTTTTAGTTTACCAAAAGATTAATGTATTCTTCAGGAATGGGTGTAATTTCTGTGCATCAATAAGCAACATTCGTATTTTTATTTTTTATTTATTAAAAAAAATGCTATTTTAAATTTTTTTTAATATTTATTTTACGTTATTGAAAATAGGGAAAATAAATCCATTCCAACCCCCCTCCCCACTCGCTCTCACACACACATTTAGAAACAAAGATTTTAATTAGGTATTATCAAATGCATAAATATAATGTCCGCGGCATAACTATTGATTTGTATTTTTATTAATATTGAATGTATTTTTAAAAAGTGAAGGGGTCATGTGACCCAATGGAAATTGCAACCCTGAAGGCTGAATCAAGTACAAAGATCCTAGCTAGGAAAAAGAATTCTCAAAACCTCTGGAGAAAAGAAGCTCTGGTTTAATACAATACGGCCACATTATGGTCAATAGTTTTAGGTGTTAGACCCAGTATTAGTCCTTGCAGTTATATTTTTATTTGGGCAAATTGGCTGATGAACCAACACATGAAAAGCATTTATACATCATCACAAAAGGAATCGCTATATATATATATATATATATATATATATATATATATATATATATATATATATATATATATATATATAGATAGTGATTCTTTTTATGATGATTAACGTAACACTCAGAAAGGATTTACACACTTTTAGGCTGTTCACAAAAAATATTTACGCCACATTTTGGTTCAAACATCTGGAAAAGTGAGTTTTGCACCAGAGAACCAATCATTTCAAACTTCCGAGCCTGCAACATCTGCACCCACACACACACCATCATCATCATCATCATCATCATCATCAAGCCGGTGGTCTCAGCCGACGAAGTTCACCACGACCAGATGCAGAACGGTGTGAGCGAAGAGGAAATCCGCAAAGGCTCTCTCCGGGGACACGGTCAGGAAATCTCCTTTATTCTGAGGGTTGATCTGGATGCGCAGGCACACTGAGGAGCACACACCGAACCGGCGTTCCGTTACAAACCGAGAGAACACACAACACGGCACAACTGGAGGCATATGTCAAGATAGAGGGGAAATGTAAATTTTTTTTTTTAAATAATTTTTTTTTTAAATCCAGTCAGATGCAAGCCAAAAAAACAAACAAAAAAAACATTTTATTTTTATTATTTAATTTATTGTACAGTTCTTTCATATAATTAGATCATGTCCTTGACTATCATTAAAGGCTCCGACAATATAATTAGTTGAACTTTTGCTTTCAAAGAGACTGAATTATATTTACATTAGCATACAACTTACTATTTCCTTTATTTCTTTACTAAGGAGAATGTTGGGTTATATTATATTTATAGGCAAAACCCACAATAAACAACAAAAACAAGCCAACGTTTTTCAAGCAGATTAAGTGTTGCATTAGTGTTATTTATTATTTGAAATTTAAATATATTTCGTCCTTTAAACCAATGTACATGTAGTTTACCTTAATAATTTAAGAGAGCTTTAGCAAATTTTTAAATAGAAAAAAAATGAAAACATATACATAAACAAATAAAAAAATTGCATTGTTATGGATGTCAATGTGTTAGTATACAAAAAAGCACATTTATAATTAAACACGTTTGCAACGCCCGCAAATAAAAACATTGACATAAGCTTATATTTGGCACAATAAACCATCTTTCTATGATTATCATTATGACATGAGATTATAATAACTGTAAGGATAAATAAAGGAAAAGAAATAATACATTAGCATTCATTAACGGACACTTAAAAAGACAATAAAAACTAAGTATGACAGGCACCGGATGTGAAGGTGCAATTACTAAAGCTTCGTAGCTTTTCCTGCGCCTCTTGTGAATTAAAGCGCGACAAACTATTACGTTAAATCCGCATAAATAATTACCTGCAAGAATGAAGGAGCCCACGCATGCGATGAAGCCGGAGAGGAAGCTGTTGAAGGGGAAGGTTCCCACCAGCAGGCAGTAGAGGAACTGGAAGGCTCCGGTGAGCAGGATGTACAGCAGGTACGCGTCCACAACCTTCAGCTTGGTGGAGGTGCTGCTCCTGTACTCCTCCACGAACCGAGAGATGACCGAAAACACCGAATTCGACATGATTTAAGCTGAGCAGGTGCACGAAACCCCGAGAATTCAGGTTTGGTGGCGACGAATGACGTGTAATCAGAGCGGGAGCAGTGTGCGTCTGCCAAATGTGTCCCTCGGAACTGCAAGGCTGCGAGATAGTTCCGGTTGAGGAAAAAACGTTCATTTGTCTATTTACATCATGTTTTTAACAAAACAAAATAAATCCAATAATCCAATATTGGCAACAACAAAAAAATTGCACCAATTAAAATAAAATTACATTATTTGTTATTTGATTCGTTTCGTTTGAGATTTTTATTGGTTTAATGTGCCTTTTTCTTAATATGTGTGTCTCCTTGAATTGTGTGTTTACGTTTCATTTTATGCGAAACTATTTAATTATGTATTCCTTTACATGTTTATTTATTCATTCATTTATTGCTACTTTTATATATAGATGTACTTATTTTTACTTTTGTCATTTTTGGTCTTCCATTATTGTTTCATTTAATTTTGTATTGTTTTATAAATGTATTTATTTGTGCAACTATTGCTCCTTTCATTTATAGATTTGTGTTTTTATTTATTTATGCTTAAGTCATGTTATTGATGAAATTACTTATTATTAATTACGTAAAATATATATAACTTTTATTTGTTTATTTAAACCTATGTCCTTTAGGTCCTCCATCATTGTTTTTTTAACTGTAAACTCTTTTATAAATGTGTTTATTTATTCATGCACTAATTGATACTTTTATATATTTATTTATGCTTGTGTCTTTTTTGGGCTCGTCATACCATAAAAAGAAAAGATTTCCATTTCTAAGATGTTCATTGCAAAAGTTGGAAATGTCTTGTTTGTGTTAGTTCTAATTAAATATTTAATTAATAATGAATTTCAGAATTCAGCAGGGATTGCTGCAATTTAAGCCATTGTTGTACAACACATGATTAAAGAAATGTAATTTGCGGAAGTTCAGCGTGCAGCGGCCCCTTTAAGGGCTATGACGTCACCGTTACAAAACGCAAACATAAACACGAGGCCTCAAAAGCAGCCGAATGTTGGACGCTTCCGGAATAACTCCGGGGGTTCGGAGCCGTGCACACCCGCCGCGGAGGATTCGGATCCGAGCACACCCGCCGCGGAGGATTCGGATCCGAGCACACCCGCCGCGGAGGATTCGGATCGTGTTATGTTTGGTGCTGATGTGTCCCGGAAGTGTCGCGATGCACGACGAGACTGAGACAGAGTGAGTATTTATCAAAATAACACATTATAATTCAATCTGCCCGGAAATGATCTATGACACGTCTTCAGGATCCTCTGAACGAAAGATTGAATTAAACCAGATTTCAGACACCGAGGGTCATGATGACGTGCTCTTGTGTTCGTCTTCTTTACATAATCTTATGCAAAGTCATGCTGAGACTGTAACGTCATATCAGCGTGTGTTACGTCATCTCTTCTCGGTTGATGAACCAACAAGTCTGATACAATAAATCAGATTAATATGGAATTACCTGCATTTTTAAAATATATTTCTGGAGCTTCTGTTGTTCTGTTCTGAGTTTTAAAAAGTCTCAAATGAAAACACCCACATTTTAGGCCATAAAATAACTTAAATTCTCTGTTTCACGGCTCTTTATTTTTCTGATCATGTAAAGTTTAGCTGATACGGGTTTTCTATTGTTGATTTGGGTTGCCAGATATTGAGAAAATGGGCCTAAATGCTAGAAAACAATATAATTATTGTGTTTAGGGCTGCAATAATCGAAGAAAATCTCAGATTGAACCGAAAAACCCTCAAAAGTGATGGTTAGGGTTGCCAGATACTGAGAAAGTTTCATAAACACAAAATCTTAAAAGTGATTATTGGGGTTGCCAGAGATTGAGAAAATGCTCCTGAATGTGCAAAATAAAATAAAAAAGTAAGTAAAGTTCCGGCTAGGTTTGCCAGAGATTGAGACAATGTTCATAAACGCTCAACTTTGTAAAAGGCTTGGTAAGGGTTGCCAGAGTTTGAGAAAACCTTCGTAAATCCCGCAAAACATAAAGGGGATGGTTAGGGTTTGAAACAATGTATTAAATGTATTCTTTTTATTATACAAAAGAATGTTTTATAAGTGTTTTTGATGTTGTGATTTAGGTCTTAAATGTTTTTCTTAACAGTCCTGATAAGTATTACATTTGACCTCAAACCTGCAGAAAACCCTTTTAGATTTATTTTAAACTCTATTATGTAGCTTACTAGAGGAGGTTATACCATCGCTCTCTTTAGAACGAGAAAATATTATTTCTGATCTTAATATACTGTTTTAATTGGCTTTGATTTCTGTTAAACCCATACGAAGCAGCCGCCGAAAGGTTGTTAAATATGATATTAATATCAAAATTGTAATATTCTGATCAACTTCAAGCTTCCATCGCAGTCTTTGTGCAGCTGTAGTTAGTCTAAAATGTAAAATAATAAGAGCACTATATATTTTACTCAAGCAGTTGAATAAACTCTCCTCATGCTGTTTTTTTGTAATCGTTGTCATGGAGACGGTAACCCTGGGTTCATCTGCAGCAGGTGACAGGTGTGCATCCTGTATAAAAGCTAATGACGTAACACTGTGTGTTTTATTTTAATATTTCATATTCTTTGCGTTCGACTCGTAACTCACTTTAGACCAGTCATCATTTCTAGTCCGAAGGTCAGGCTGAAGTGTTGTGCTCAGAGTCTCTTCGCTTGTTTTAGGATAAAGGGACGAAGAAAAAGGACATTAACCGAGTAAAATAGTTTGGTGAAATTGTCTCAGTTAATCCAGAGCATTATAGTTTTGAAAATATCTCTAAATATAAAAATAAATATAGTCTACAATTCAAGCTATGAATGCAATTGTCTATATAATTATTATTTGCTTACTTTTCTTTTAACAGTATAACATAATAACAGTATAATTTTTGTGCTTGCTTATACTTAATTTTAAACTATAAACGTATCAAGCCACTGTGAAGTGCTTTTTTTTCTTAATCAATGATTTGTTCTGCTCAGTATATAAAATCAAGTTGTCTGTGGATGCTCAGAGATGTTTTTGGCTGAAATAAAAAACTGGAAGTTTAAATAAATGGCTTAGTTTATTAAGTTTTATAAGGAGCTGCGCTGCGCGATCTCTCGTGAGCAGAGGCTATGGGGGCAAATCCGTGCCATTCCAGCATGTATTTTTGATACGCGCGTGCGGTATTAAAATTTTGCGTAAGCAAAAACAGATCTGATCGCGCAAAAAAAAAACTAACCGCAAGCTTTTTTTCAACCTGCACGCACGTGTCACTGCACCTGATAGCAAAACACGAGGGGAGGGGCTAATGTGCTCGCTCTCTCTCAAATCTCTCTCTCTCGCTCGTTCCCAGTTTATTGTGTTCTTGTAGTCATCTTTATTGTTTTTGTTGTAATGTTTGTAAATCTCTTTGGCTTGACGTTGTTTGATTAAAGAGTCGTTTTTATATGTAGGTTAATGTCTTTGTTGGAAGAGACCTGACTCTGAGCGTTAAAGGAACAGAAGTGACCAACAGACAGGCGTCCAATCACAGCTGACTTCCCGAAAAATGAGGGTCACGCCCCCTCTTGGACGCGTGCGCACGATTGCGAGCGCAATCTCAAGATTACGAGCGAGGGGGGGGGATTTGATCACTCGTGACAGAGGTTCAGTGCTCGCGCAAATTTTAATATCGCGCGCGTGACTATCAATGGTTAAATAATGTCACGGATTTGCCGCCATACACTGATCCGAGTCGCAGTGAACGTGCGCAGGCAGGATGACGAGCACACGCGTGCTGCTTTTACGCGCATAAAATGCATTACTTTTCTGCCGAGTCACAGCAATGTTTTACGAGCGTAGTTTTTGTGATAAAACCACGAATGAGAAGAGCTGAGCCCATTTTATTTCTAGCTTTTTTTGTTTAAAAGAAAAGCGATTTTCAGTGAAGAAAGCGATGTAAACTGCACACTTGGGTCATCGCTCAGCCCCGGCTAAAAGAGGATTACATGTTAAAACTCTAAGATTTTTACATCTTTTATTTTCAGGCCAAACTCGGGGAACTGGTCTTGGTGGCCGTCCTGGAGACCCACATCCATGTCTCTGCTGAAAAGCGCCGAGGCTAAGATCATCGCCTGTAAGGAGGGCTTTAATGCGTTTTCATTATTAGTGATGTCTCAAATCTGTGCATCTTAGTAAAATAATTCAGCAACACATGATTATTATTTATTATCTCTTAGTTATTTTCTCCTGTTAATATCACTGTTGATATTCATCGCATAAGGACTCATTTTGATCGTATTTACGTTGAAACGGTTTGTGTGCTGGAGTGGAGTTGATCAGAGCTGGTGTGCACAGGTGTGCAGAATGAAGTCTGGTCCAGGTTTGTGACGCTGCCGAATCAAAACAGAATTTGGACCCTCAAAGTCACCAATAAAACAGCTGAGAAGCAGAGAGAGCAAGGTAACGCCTTCAACCCTCTTTCTTTTCGTCTTTTCTTTCTTTTTTTTCTTTCTCTCTCTCTCTCTCTCTCTCTCTCTCTCTCTCTCTCTCTCTGGTGTTTAAAAAATAAATCATAAAATCAATACAAAGCAATGAATGGAAATGTTGAATAAAATTAGGGTAAGAGAAACAATTCTCTGTTTCTCCTCTTTCCCTCTCTTCTCTTTCTCACTCTCTCTTTTCTCTTCTCTCTCATTGCCCTCTCGTTTCTATTCTCTCTCACTCTCCCTGCTCCCCCCCTCTCTCTCTTCTTCTCTATCCTCGCTTTCCTCTTTTCCTCCCTCTTTCTCTTTTCTCTCTCTCCAACTCCCTCTCCCTCATTCTCTCTCTCTCTCTCTCCCTCCACCAGCTCACACCCCTCTGGTGATGGTGCATGGGTTCGGGGGCGGTGTGGGTCTCTGGATTCGAAACCTGGACGCTCTGAGCCGCTCTCGAACCGTCTACGCCTTCGACCTCCTGGGCTTCGGCCGCAGCTCCCGCCCTTCCTTCCCTTCTGACGCCTCATTGGCCGAGGAGCAGTTCGTCCGCTCGATAGAGGAGTGGAGGGAGTCTATGGGGGTGGAGCGCATGATCCTATTGGGCCACAGTCTGGGCGGTTACCTAGCGACGTCCTATACGATACAGTACCCAGAACGGTAGGTCACACGAAAAGTGTTGCAGAAGAATATACAAAAGAATTCAGCGCCTAATTACGATGCAATGATCCCGCGCCGTCTCTCCTAGAGTGAGCCACCTCATCCTGGTGGACCCCTGGGGCTTCCCCGAGCGACCTCAGTTCCAGGTCTCAGAGGCTCAGGGGTCAGAGGTCAAACGGGTTACACCTCCACGCTGGGTCAAAGCTCTGGCGTCAGTCTTCAGTCTGTTCAACCCGCTGGCTGTGATCCGAGCCGCTGGACCCTTGGGTGAGAGAGACGCTAGGATTTCATCCTACCCGTCAATCAGTCCTACTTTCGCTCACCATGCATGCACAGGCGCCCATCAATCTATGCTGCTCTTGTGCTGGATTGTGTTTAGTGTGAGGTAGGATAGTTTCATGATGAACCTTACCCCATAAATCTGTCCTACCTTTATATGCAGTGTGTGGTATTGTGAGGTAACGTTTTTCATAATAAATCAGTGCCACGCTGCTGTTGAAATGTAGAGGTCAACCGTGCAGGTTTCTCTCTCTCTCTCTCTCTCTCTCTCTCTCTCTCTCTCTCTCTCTCTCCTCTTTCTCTAGATATTCTATTCTCTACTTTTCTCTCTCTTCCTATCTTTCTCTCTTCTCTTCCTCCGCTCTTCTCTCAATCGCTCTGAAAGGAGGCTGTTGGGTAACAGGCGAAGTTTTGAAAATATTTGATCAAGATGTTTCTGCTCTAGTTAACAGCGGAAGTAAACTTTAGAGCAACATAAATGAGTGAATTTAATAAAAACAACAATACTTTTTTTAATGTATAAAAGCTATATCTATAATTAGACCAGTATAAGTATATTATAATTTTTATTTAAATCAGTGATTTTTACATCTCATTACCCCTACAAACTCATTTTTATTTAAAAAATTTTTATTCAGCCTTTAAAGGAAAAATGTAAATAGCCATTCTGTGATTTTTCTGTGTTTCACCTTTGATTAAGCATGCATTAAATTTATAAACATGTAATTTTACTGCTGGAATTTATATTAAACAGCGCTAGTCTCAGATTCTGGCCCAGAGTCAATTGCTAAACCTCTTTTGTTCTCTTGTTATAAAAGTTATCAACGCTGTAGAAGGGTAGTGTTAGAACTCGGGGGTGGCTCCCTCTGCTGGTGATTGGGAGGCAGCACGGCTAATGGAGACTAACTCTCTGCAGGTCCAGGCCTGGTGAACCGATTCCGACCCGACTTCAAGAGGAAGTTCGAGGATCTGTTTGATGATGACACCATGACGCAGTACATTTACCACTGCAACGCTCAGACCCCGAGGTAGGCAACAGAAGCGCCGGAGTCGCACGCGGGTACGGGAGCTTACTGTCAGCGTCAGTCTGGTTCAACTCTTGTAACGTTTAATTCAGTTTATTTATGAAACAGCCATGAGGAAGTGGATTTGAGCTGCTTTAGAATAAAAAAAAAATGAACAAAATAAAATTCTGACTTTGTTGCTGGGAAATCAGAATTTATTTTTCAGAAATCAGACTTTAAATTCCAAATTCAGGCTTTATTTCTCATAAATTAGACTTTCATCTCTAAATTTAGTCTTCATTGCTCAGAAATCAGACTTTATTTATCTAAAATCAGACTTTTTCTCTGAAATCAAATTTAATTTCTCAGAAATTTCACTTTAATTTCCAAATTCAGACTGTATTTATCATAAATCAAACTGTAATCTCCGAAATCAGACTTTATTTCTCAGAAATTAAACATTAATTTTCAAATTCAGGCTTTAGTGCTCCAAAGTCAGACTTTAATTTCCAAAATCAGACTTTATTGATCAAAAATCAAACCGTAATCTCTGAAATCAGACTTTATTGTTCAGAAATCTGAATTTTGACATTTTATTTCTCTAAAATAAGAGTTCTATCTTATATTTTTTGGCCTGTTCTTTTTAATTCTGACTTTGTTTACCTCAGAATAGCCTAGCTTGAATGGTAATTCACAGACATAAACGTAAATTTGAGGTCAAAATATGTTCTGTGACGTGAAATGTTCTCGCGTAAAAAAACCTTTGAGCAAGCAAAAATCAATTTTGACCATAAAATTTGTTTACGTGAGCGTAGATGGCCTTGTTTGCTCTCACATCAATACTGCCGTGCACGCGCTCGCTCGGAGCCACACAGTTACAAACTGCCACAGTTTCAGCCAATCAGAGAGGAGCCTTCTACACTCTGATTGGCTGGCCTGTAAACCCGACTACTCTCTGATTGGCTGAAATTGGTGTGTACGAGGGTATTGTTGCGAGAGCAAACAACACCGTCTACCCTCAAGTAAACACATTTTTTGCTCAAAATTGATTTTTGCTTGCTCAAAATAAGTTTTTGTACACGAGAGAAACATTTAATGCACAAATGCAGCTCACGCGCATGCAAAATGTATTTTTGCGCTCTCGAAATTGGACTTTTTGCGCTTCAGAGTTGTGACACTAATATAACCCCATAGTGAGCAGCCGTTCTGTGTTCGGGATCCCTCAACGGAATAAAGATCATAAACTTTCTAAAATGCTTCTTCAGGCTGAACTAACAGCTTCGCTCTCTCCGGTTGTTGCCCTCTCAGCGGTGAGGTGGGGTTTAAAGCCATGACGGAGTCTCTGGGCTGGGCCAAGCGGCCGATGGTTCAGCGCGTACACCTGCTCCCACCCTCCCTACCCGTCAGCATGCTGTACGGCGCCCGCTCGTGGGTGGACAGCTCCACGGGAAACGCCGTTGCTCAGATCCGCGGCGAGAGCCCCACCAGCGTCACCGTGAGTCTGCTGATGTTAGCGCTGCCCCCTAATGGTCGTCTGGTAGATTTTATTTAGGTTTATTCGACTGAAGGTTTCAGTATTCGTTAGTATTCTCATAACATGAAAAAATACATTTAGATTGACGGAAAAACAACAAGTTAGACGTCCATTATATTAATTCATTAGTTTTTTTTTTGTTAGCTGTGTTAGCCAGTGCGATACATTTTATTTATTGGTTTTATTGTATGTATTTGCTTTTTATTTACTTTTTTTTTACAAATTCGAAAGGCATTTAGAGTGGCAATTTATAAACAGTGTTTTGTTTTGGGTTTTTTTTTCCACCAGTTTTTATTTTTAGGATTATATAATTTAAGCTATATGCTAGATTTAGAGTTTTTTTGTTTTGTTTCATTTTATGTTTCATTAGAAGTCGTGTCCTTTGCGAGGATCGGCTGTTGTTGATGTTATTTCTCTAAAACCTTTTCATTTGTATTTTTTGTTTTCATTTCGTTTACTTAAATATTTGTCTCACATTAAATATATCTTAGCCTAGCTGCTTTTCCATTTTGTTTAGACCTATTTATTTGTTTTTGTGTTCATTGGCACAAAAGTGTTCACACATCTTACTCAGTTTACATCAAAGTTGCACTTTGAGACGTAATTAGTAGTTTTATTTTCTCTACCAAGCGCCGTGTTTGTGTTTGATCTTGTGAGAATAATATACGTGGATTAACACATTTTGAGCGTTGATCTTTAATTTATTTTTCATGATTATATATTCATGCTACACCCTCTGCCATCAAAGTGCTCTTAAGAACCGCTCTTGTTTGAAGGAAGACTTTTAGTTAAAACTTTCTTTTTTTATATCGTTTGCGTTACTATATTTATATGTATAAAAAGTGTGTAAACATAATTTAGATCCTCCGTTCCCAACCAGATGCAAAGCTGTTTTGTTTTTTTCGTGAAATGTATTTTTATGAGCGTGTCGTTTATGGACGCGTTTAGTGAGGCTTATTATGTTTAAGTGGCTCCCTACAAGGTTAAAAACAAAAAATGCTACAGATGACATTTGTATTAGCCCTTAAATGCAAGTATTAAATCAGTAAAAAAAAATTTGATTTAAATATAACTAATAGTGGACTCTAGGAAAAGCCTTAGTTGAGGGCAGCCCTCTCTCTCTCTAATATATATATATATATATATATATATATATATATATATATATATAATCAACACATTAAAGAGGGATATACATTTTTAGAAATGAACACATCAATTTGTATTGCCTGTTTTGTTTTATTGTCTCGGCCACTGCAGGACATGAGGAATCAGGTCAGGTTCTCGCTTAATTTCTGAGAAGCTTCAAGAGTTCAGTGTGAAAGAACCTTTAGGACCTTCTCCGAATGGACCTCTAATAGCGCTCACTGCACCAGTAATCCTGCGCTTCTCTCTGCAGCTGATCGAAGACGCCTCCCATCACGTCTACGCCGACCAGCCGGAGGACTTCAACCAGGCTGTGGAGAACATCTGTAGCACGGTGGACTGAAGCTCGCGCTCGCCCTCGCCCAGAGACTCGAACCCAAGAGCACTGAACCACTCACCGGATCTCATATTTCTTTCTATTTTAAATCTGTTTTATTCAAGGAGCCGCTAACTTGTGCAATCTGCTTCCATCACAATGAAAGACTGAACGTCGTCTGTGTTTTTATTCGCTGCAGATCGCAATACAATCTTTTCTGTGGTGTCCTAACCCTCTTTATTGAACAGTTTCTGAGAGCATGCACTCGTTAAAGTAAACCAAATCTTCAGAAATAGAGTACATGCTACTGAACACCTTTGTTATTTGATGTTGTTTGGAGATTCGTGGATTGTGAATACAGAAGGATTCCACTCTCTTTGCTGGTGACACAGTTTTATTTTTCAATCTGAATACAAACGCTGTTTATTTTTATAAAATAGTCTCTTTTTCAGTCTCGGGAAGAAAGCAAAACAGTCATAAACACTGAGATTTGATCGATAAAACAGCATTTTAACCCTGTATAGGGCGGATGCTGAGTTTTCTTGCTAAAACCAGCTCCAGACCTGCTCAGACGAGGCTCACCCAGCTCAAGACCAGCTGAAACCAGCCTAAACAAACTCAATCACGCACTAACAACTTGCTAAAACCTGAATCACAGCACAAGCAGTCCAAACAAGCTCCAGACCAGATAAGACGAGAGTAAACAGATCATCTCTAGCACACTCCGGCTCAAGACCAGCTGAAATCAGCTTAAACACGATCGAACTAAAACCAGCTCAGAGCCAGTTAAAGCAATGTAGACTCTCTGACTTCTAGCACAATTTTAACCCTTCATGGAGCGACCGCAGAGTTTTAGGCTTGATTCCATGCTTTATTTCTTTTTTTTAATATTGTACAAAAGTGAAACAGTCCTGTGAAAACCCTCGAGGGACGAGTATTTCAGTGAGTGCCCTATAAAGGGTTAATATATGTATATATATTAATAACATATTCATCTCCTTCACTTGATACAGCGTATGCATAGTACTTGCTATTTAGTGCATCACAATCCGTGTGGTTGAAAATATATGTGAAAATACGCCACAGAATATAGAGATGTTAAGACGCTTACAGCTCACTCCTTTTAACCTGAAATCTTACAGTAATCCAATATTTTTTAAAAGCACTGATTATAAAAGTATAGCATTGTAAAAATTTTCCTCAAATAATACTAAATATTAGCTCTGTTTAGACCGCTTCTCTAAGCGCGCATCTAAACCCGCCCGCACTCTGGACCAATCAGGAACGAGGTTTCCCTTCAGAGAAGAAGAGCATCGAGATGAGCGCCGGACGTCTGGATTTATTTGTGGTTCCAGAACACAATAAACTTGATTCACAGAAAAAAAATGTAACTCTCTGATACAAAGTCTGTCAGAATGTTATGCCAGGGTCTGTTGGAATACTGGATTCTGATTGGCTGACGGGTTGATTGGTTCTCTTTCACGTTCCATTTGTTCACGGCGCACTTAGAAACCGTTTATAAACTACCATCATTCCCAAAAACAAACAGTGCTCTCCTTCAATGAAGCTTCATCTTTGTAGATAGCTTTTAGCATATTAAAATCTAGCTAAAACCAGCTTGCAGCCAGTAGAAACTGCATAAACTAGCTCCAGACCTGCTCAGATTAGAGAGACTAGAACAGAACCAGGAAGAAAACCTCCTCCTCCAAATACAATTAAATCACTCAAAAATGTTATCTTTTAGTATGTTTTAGTTTGTGTCCCTGCCAGTTCACGAACAACATGTGTATAGTTACGTTTGCGTTTGATTCATAATTTAATTAAATTCCTGCAATTTTTTTTATGTTTCACACCTTTGCAACCCTAACAGTCAGCCGGTAATATTTGTGCCTATCAAAACAAACATCGGGGCTCAGGTGGGGTTTGTGTGGAGATTCACTGCTGTTTAGCGTAGGTTTAAGGTGGATGGATCTGCAGTGTAACGCGACTCTGTCTCTGGTGAGCTCCTCATCTCATCTCAACCTCTCCTCTAAACTCGTCTGGCCCAGAGAGAACCGTCTGTTCTGGCCCGGATCAGACCCAGATGCTCGCATGTGACCCATGGGACGCTCGGGGCACCATCACGCCTCGTCTCTCCGAGAGTGTAAGCACAGCTATTTAAAACTATAGACCTGTTGATAAGCCCCACCCCATGAAGATAGATCAGCCAATCATAGCAAAGTGTCCCAAGCTTGATAGAACATTCTCCAAAATGTGTTCTACCAAAACTCAAAGGGGCGGGGCTTATCAATAGATCAAGTCCTAAATGATAATGCTATAAAACACAATACAAACACAACATTCTATAAAAGCTTTAAAAGAGTTTAAATGATCTATTGCCTGATTGGTAAATACACTTTTTAACATTCATTTAGGATAATAAATGAGCTACCATTTTTGTGGCACGTTCAGTAACGTAAAGCAACATAAAATCTGCTGAAATAAATAATCTGTGATTAATCTTCATGGTTGCAGTGAGAGTGACGAGAGTGGTTCGTATAAACGAGGAGCTCTTGAAGAAACCCCGCGGCTCAGTGTAGACATAGCAGAAGATGAGGCGGTGGAGGGATAATACGGGACTCTCATTGGCTCTCCCGGACGATGATGTCAGCGACGCCGTGCACCTGGGTCAGCTGTTTGCAGTCGAGCGAGGCCAGGAGCTTCCTGCTGCCGCTCAGCGTGGGGATGAAGTGCTCCGTCACCGTCACGTTAGCATGCTTGCCCACGTCGCTGTGGAAACACAGAGCAGGCTTCTGGATTTAAAACCAGCTTTCTTTGTAAAGCCATCCAATTACAAACGCTGGTCAAATAAAAAAAGTTAAACCAGCTCAAAACCAGCTGAAAGTAGCATAAAAAAAGCGTCTGGCATACTTAAAAAGGGCTAACATCCGCTTATATCCAGCTTAACCAGTCTAAACTAGCTCCAGGCCAGCTCGGAACAAAATAAACCTGCTCAGGGCTACCCTAACCCAGCTCAAGACCAACTTAAACAAGCTCCTCGCTCACTAAACAAAATGTTAAAACAAGCTTGTGATCAGCTCAAATCAACCCAAGAGCAGCCTGAAAGTAGCTTAAAAACTCTTGGCATACTTAAAACCGACTAAAACCAGCTCATAGACAGCTTAACCGGTGAAAACTTGCTCCAGATCAGCTCAGACCAGCCTAAACTAACTCAGACCAGACTAAACCAGACTCAAGCTCATTGTGTACTAAACACTTTCTAAAACCACTTCAAGCTGTGTAAGCTAGGTTCAGAAAAGAATAAATCAGCTCAAGGCCAGCTTAAACAAGGCTAAAAAGCGCATAGTAAACTAAGCCTTTGCTAAAGCCA
Organism: Danionella dracula; assembly: GCA_900490495.1. Lineage (NCBI taxonomy): Eukaryota > Metazoa > Chordata > Actinopteri > Cypriniformes > Danionidae > Danionella > Danionella dracula. The sequence continues at coordinate 21,904 of UELW01000138.1, read as the reverse complement.
GCTCAATTAACCAAACTAAGTCCTGACTAGCTCAGTAAAGAATAAACCAGCTCAAGACAAGCTAAAACCAATTAACTATAGCTATTGGCATACTTAAAACATACTAACACCAGCTCATTGTGAGATTAACCAGTTTAAACTAGCTCGAAACGGGATAAGACCAAAATAAACTAGCTCAGAGCTAACCTAAACCAGTTCAAGATGAGCTGAAACCTGCTTAAACACACTCTTGACTTACTAAAAACTGGCTAAAACCAGCTCGTGGTCAGCTCAAACAGTCTATACAAGACCCAAGCTAGCTCCGCCCAAACTAAACCAGCTCATGTCTAACCTTAACACAGCTCAAAACCAGCTGAAATCAGCTTAAACAAGCTCTTGGAATATTCAAATCATACTAAAATAAGCTCATGGGCAGTTGAAACAGTCCAGAGAAGTTCAGACCAGACTAAATATGCTCAAAGCTCAAACTGTCTAAACAAGTCCATGGCTATCTTAAACCAGCTTAAACAAACTCTTTCACTACTACAAACATAATAAATTCAGTTTATAGACAGCTTTAAACAGTTTAAACTCACTCCGTACTAGCTCAGATCAGACTAAACCACCTCATTGGCAGCTCAAAACGGTCTAAACTAGTTCAAAGCTGGTTCAGCCTCTACTAAACCAGCTCCAGTCTAGCTGAGGACAAAATAAACCAGCTCAGGGCTAGTCTAAGTAGCTTCAAAAAATCTTGAAACACTTAAAACACCAGCTTACAGCCAGATTAACCAGTCTAAACTATTTAAACAATACCCCATGTCTATCTTAAACAAGCTATTGGCTTACTAAAACTTGATAAAACTAGCACATAGCCACCTCAAACAGTCTAAACCAGCTCCAGGCTCAGTCCAGATTAAAAACCAGATCATAGCCAGTTGACCACAGGCTTCAACCAGCTGCAGTGGCATAGCAAAAAAAGACCAGCTCCAAACCAGTCTAACCAGGACCCAAACCAGATCAAACTAGTGTATAATCATTTAAAACCAAAAAAAGGCTTAAACCAGCGGATGGTTTGTTAACTAAATCCTGACCTAATTGATTGAGCTCAGTCAAGATTAAACCAGCTCACGACTTTCTTGATCAGCACAGGACTCAACTATGAATGCTTTAAACTAGCTCATGGCCATTAAAACCGGCTCAAGTTATTTAAACCGGCTCTCGATCAGCCAACAAACCAAAATCAGATGAAATCCAACATAAATCGGCTCAGGAGAAACCAAAAAATAACTTTAAACCAGATTAAAACTCCTTCATGACCACCTTAACCACGTAACTATGAACCTAAGCCTGAAGCAGCTCAGTCTAGAATAAGCTAGATTTGTCAAAAGCTTGATTTTTCATGATTCTCTTTGTTCTCTCGTAGATTTTTATTGATCAGAACGAATCTGGAATGGTTCGAGAGGCTCGTACCCGACTTTGATGGGATGCAGGTCTCGCAGACCCAGTCCCTCCACCCTCACCATGACGTTTTTCAGCGTGGAGGGCAGAGGGTTGGTGAAGGTGATCTTCGCAGACGCCTCCTTACCCACAAACACCTCTCCGATAGGCTACGGAGAGAAAGAAAGTGAATTGCACACCGCATCACCTCTGCAGGGAAGGCAGAAGACAGAGTCTCACCTCGATTTTCAGGTCAGGCGTGCGGAGCCGGAAACTAGTCTGATTGGCCAGAACCTGCTTGGTCTCGTTGACGCGGCCGGACAGCGTGAGCATGAGCGCCGCCTGGTCCACCAGCTGGTTCTGGTACTGGGAGTAAGCCAGAGTCCAGTCCAGGATCTTCTCTGTTTTATGGAAGACAAAAGCAAATTAAAAGCACGAGATGGATCATTTAGGCTGCGATTGCAACCATTAATACTAAGAGATAGACTGTGAGAAAAAAAAGGTCTGGCCCACATCTGGCACTTCTCCGGCATGTCTAGCACTCATCTGGGACTGCTGTGCAGTATGTGGGCTATGCGTGGTCAGAGATTTTTTTATGCGGCACAGACGATATGAAGCAGAAAATAAAAGCAATATTAACTCGGTTGAGACCCGGGCCAGATGTGGCCCTGGTGCGTCTAAAAAACTATGTGTAGCTTTCTAAAGCAAAACTAATTCAGGATTTCACAACAACATATAAAAACACATACATAAAAAAAAAATATATATTTATAAAGAATTTATAAGCATTTTCTCAAACTCTGGCAACTCAAAACGCCATTTTTTTACATTTAGGAGCGTTTTCTCAATCTCTGGCAACTCAACAATCACTTTTATGCTTTTGAGCATTTATGCATGTTTTCTCAATCTCGTCCCTTATAAATCACAATTACATTTTTTACATTTATAAGTATTACGCTAATGTCTGGCAACCCTAACAATCACCTTTAAGATTTTAAGCATTTATGAGTGATCACAAGCATTTTCAAACTCTGGCAACCATATAGGTCTTTTTTTTTTATTTTCACATTTATACACATTTTCTCAAACTCTGACAACATTAACCTTTTTACTTTTTTAACATTTAGGAACAATTTCTCAATCTCTGGCAACCCAATCATTTTTATGCTTTTGAGCATTTATGCGTATACTCTCAATATCTGGCAACCCTTAAAAACACTTTTATGATTTTGAGCATTTACTGAGTGTTCTTTTTTAACTCTGGCAACCATAACAGAATTTTCTTTTTACATTTACATTAAGGGGAATTTTTCTCAATCTCTGGCAACCCAACAATCATTTTCATGCTTTTGAACATTTATACAAAAACTATTATACAATCACTTTTACATTGTTAACATTTACGGGTCTTAAGTAAATATCTGGCAACCCTACACACCACTTTTATGATTTTGTGTGTTTATGAGCCTCTTCTCAACTATGACAGAGCTAAACGTCACTTTTATGTTTTTGAGGAAATCTCTGGCAACACTAGGTAAAAGCAAAAAACACATCAGACGAGCTTCACATGAACATCAAAAACATAATTTAAGACCTAGTTTTAATTTAAGAACCTTTTAAGGCCTACATTCGATATGCCGCAGAAACCCTGTAATCCGCCAGCAGTCACTCCTCGAATCCTGCGCCACACACGCTACAATGGCTCCCGCACACTTTGCTTTAATCTGCAGAGCGACGCAATCCCCTTTTCATATGCTTTTCACTAGCTTCTGTGGGTATTTTGGTAATTGAGAGATTTAATTTAACATATCTTTAATTCACAAACTGGTCTTGATTTCAAGAAGACAGTCTGACCTGAAAGGAGCAGGACTTTTTGAATAAGGATGTGTAACTGGTGATCAATACCAACTACGTGCTCTTTGAACCTAGCGTGATCCAGTGTTTCTCAATTATTTTCTGTAGCGCCCCCCCTAGGAAGAAAAAAAACATTGCGCACCCCCCCACGCAACTATAAATAGTATTATTTGTCTTTAAATGTGTTATAAGTACACCTCTGCATAACACAGTATCATTATTAATGTATAAGAGAAAAAAGAAAGAAATTCGGACCAACTTACAACAAAGAATAGCTTTATTAACTGTAGCAGAAAAGATTTAAGGCGCATCTGAAATGTAAAAAAATTTAATTCTTAATAAAACTATAAACATTGTTAAACTGATCGTGATTGTTGACAATATTTGGCTCTTTTTCGCTGAAAAAAACTCAAGCAGTTTATCAGCGTGATTGGAGCGTAATGTCTTTAAGTGACACCTTCATTTATTTGGCTTCATGCTGTCCGCTGCAACATGTTTAGACTCAGTAAGCACACCTGTCTCTCCTCGTCTCCCGCCGCAGTCACAGTGAAGCCAAGCGCTACAAACGCGTCATATCTCCTCGTCTTAGCTTTCGGGAGACTTTCGTTCGTCTCTTTATCTCCTTCTCTCTCCGCCTGTCCTTCTACACTTCCTGTCTACACTTCATACTCTGCCACTGAGAGCGCCACTACCCCCTAATGTAGTGGAGTGCTATTGCACTTTATTCTAGAACAGTAAAAAAAAATAGAAAATTAAAAAAGCATGTTCCTCGAGGTCAAACACACCCGCCTTGACGGAGCCTCGCGCCCCACTATTTGAGAACCACTGGCGTGATCTGACTCTGCGTGATTCTGTACGTGTCATTATTATTTCATGTATAAATCTCACGAGATTCTGACGACCGAGTGTGTTACAGTTCTGCAATCACCATCGCTGCTGTTCAAAGATCTTAAGCTCTTATGCTGGAAGAGTAAAGAGAAAATCGGACTGAAAGTCGTAGTCTATCTATATTACATTTATTTTCAAAGTTTATTTTACTTTGCGGGGTGGAAAACAACCACTCTTCCTCCACTCACCCTCACTCGGCAGGAGCTCCACGATGGTCTTGTCCTTCTTGACCGTGTCCCGGATGACCCCGGTGTAGTACATGACGGCCGCCTGGCTGAGCAGCGTGGTCTTGCGCGGCTCGCTGCTGCAGTTCTTCAGGACGATCTTCAGCTGCGCGTCGGCTCCCATCCGAGGACCCTCGCCCTCCATCCGCACCTCCACCTGCACGTCCTCCACCCCCGCGCTCGAGTACACATCCGGCTTACTGCCGAACCGACAGGCGGTCTCCACGGCGATGCGCTCCTCGTCCGAGCCTGAGGAGGAGAGAGAGAGGGAGTGATGCTGGCTACAGAACAGTCTCATGTGTTCGATGTTAAATGAAGTAGAGAAGTATGTTTTGTTGTTTTAGTGACTGCACTCATGTTCTACAGAAATGTTCAAACATTGATTTTTTTTTTTCATCTAATAAAACAAGTCCAGCGCTCGTAAATGCTCTCATCAATCAGAACACCGGCAGCCGAACATCTGATCTCATCTCTACACTGCTGTAAAGCCTGCAGCTGTGTTTCTTGATTTTATTTCAAAACTATTAAGATAGAACAAGCAGGACGAGAGAGAGAGAGGGAGAGATTGAGAGAGAGAATAAGAGATTGAGAGAGAGAGATTGAGAGAGAGAGAGAGGAGAGAGAAGAGAGAGAGAGTAGAGAGATAGGAGTTGAGAGAGAGAGAGATGAGAGGGAGAGAGAGAGACTGAGAGAGAGATAGAGAGAGCGAGAGAAGTAGAGGAGGAGAGAATAGAGAGAGGAGAGAGATTGGAGAGAGAGAGATGGGAGAGAGAGAGAGAGATTGAGAGGGAGAGCAGATGGGGAGATCTCAGAGGACGAGATGATGATAGAGACGAGAGACGAGAGATGCGAGGGAGCAGAGAGAGAGGGAGAGGAGAGCGAGAGGAGAGAGATACAGAGAGCGAGAGACGAGAGCGAGAGAGGAGAGCGGAGATAGAGCGAGAGCGAGAGAGAGGAGAGGAGAGGGGGAGAGAGAGAGGAGAGAGAGAGATGAGAGAGAGAGAGGGCGAGAGAGAGATGAGAGAGAGAAGAGACAGAGAGAGAGATTGAGAGAGAGCGAGAGAGAGAGCATGGTTGTCTTTTTAAATATTCAAGCAGAGCTTTAGAGCCTTGAAATTTTATTTTAAAAGTCTGTTGGGTTGTAGAAGTGCTCATTTATTTGATTCTAATTGTATTTAAAATAATACTTAAATACTTTCGAGCACTGTGATCGACTACTGTTGAAAAACCTGCTTTTGTGTAAAAATGGCGTGACACGGCAGAGCTAGTGTGTTTCTCACCCTCGGGGAACTTGTAGAGGTCAGTGATGTCGACGCGCAGGTCCGAACCCACCGCTTTGGTGCTGATGCAGTGTCCCACAGCTTTCTTCTCGCTGTAGATTTGGCTGAAGGTGCCGTCGGCCTGCTTCTGCCAGTAGATTTTATCACTGTTCACCTGAGCCGGAAACAAACACAGCGCGGCTGCTCACAGCGGAGACAAACTGTAGGGACCCAAGGTTTCAAACGGTTGATAATACAATTTTTACAAAGTTTCACAGCTCAAGATGTGTTAGTTTTCAACAAACTGCTTTTGTTACACAAAGTCAAATTTCCTCATTTTACGCATTCAGTTTCAGACGAACAATTTTTCCCTTTAGGCGCATCCCAAATTCAATCGCTGGACTGCCAAACATCTTGCAATTAAGGATGGATTACCAGTTTCTGCTCGTATTTATGATGTTATTTGTGTCAATTGATTTACATTTATTATTTTCCTTCAAACTTCTTTTTTTCTTATTCAAGTTTATTTATATTTATTGCTCAATTTTACAAATCATTTCTCAGGAGGTCAAGAACAAATGTTATTTTATTTCAGATGCAATATATTTAAGGACCAACCTTAAAAATCACATTTGCTGGATTTTTTTTATGCTTTTTGTGATAAGCTTAAAAAAACTCCAAAATCCATTAATACAGTTGAAAAAAGTTTTTTTTTTATAAAAAAAATTTTAAAAGTAAGAACATTTAGTTTTTTTTTTGTTCAACTTTGAATTCTGTGATCAAAACAAAAATACAAAAAATGAATTTTGGAGACCTTTGACAAGAGACACTCTGAAAGGAGCGCAAAAAATGTTTGCGTTCGTCAAAATCTAAAAAAAAAAAACATGTGATAAACACAGTATTATAAAAACTCAAGGTTCAAAAAGTCTCGTTTTCCGGCTCAATAACTCGGGGTATAAGCGCTAATAATAAACATATGAGAGCTCTTTGTAATCTGTGTAACATAGGCAACAAGTTAAAAAGCAGTTCGCCAAAATAAAAGTGCATCTATGTACACCCAAACGACCAAAAGCTTCACACGAAAGCACTCTACTGACACCAAAAACACGTTTTTGGCTAGTTCTCCTTCAAAACTCGTTATCGTTGAAGTTGTTCTTGATAATGAAATTGTTGAAAAGTTTAAACTTCGCGATCAAGCTACGCATTCCGAAAAGAAAAATAGAAGGGGAAGAAGTGCCGCAAGCTCGTAATTCGTTTTCCCATTTTTTTCTATAATCCCAAAATCAAAAAAGCTAAGAACAAATAGTTTGTCCTTTTTTCTGTTTTGTTTTAAAAATAAAAGGGTTTTCTGAAGTGCACCAAAATGAAGCACTTCGCCTGAAGAAACTAGTCCATGCTTTTATCACCAACTGTAACGCTCTCCAAACTGCTCTTCCACAGAGCAGATATCACTTGGCCCACCTCTGGTCCATACTTTCATCCATTGCTTGGTCCCACAGACGGGCCGTGTCTGGCCCAGGTCTCAGCCAATGCAATCACCCACCAAATATCATCATTTGGAATTATCATAAATTCCAAACAGGGAAAATCCTCCTTTAGTTCTCCTGCGGCCCACAGAGGAACCAGCTTCAGAGGAGATCAGGGGCGCCAACACTTTAGTTCTCCTGCGGCCCACAGAGGAACCAGCTTCAGAGGAGATCAGGGGCGCCAACACTTTAGTCACGTTTAAATCCAGGCTAAAGACTCTCCTGTTTAGTTGCGCTTTTGTCGACTGAGCACCAACATCCACCAACTATTTTACCTCTGCACTTCATCTTAATCTTCGTTTTAATCGATGTTTTAAATATCAGTTTTTTAATCAGTTTGATTTTATATTACTTTTTTATGCTTGATTTTATTAAATGTACTTTCTTTTTATTCTTTATTTCCAATGTAAAGCACTTTGAATTACCCTGTGTACCAAATGTGCTATACAAATAAAGTTGCCTGGAGGCCGCAGCCCCCGAAAGTTTTTATTCCAACCTTGTTTCAGGAGACAAAGCAGCAGCTTCAGCCAAACCCAGAGGAGCTTAATCAGTGGAGTCAGGTGTGCTTGGTCAAGGTTGGCGCGAAATTTTTCAGGGCTGCGGCTCTCCAGGAACCAAGTTTGAGCCCTCTGATTTAAAATAACGATTTTGTACGTAAAAGTATTTTAACTATTAGTTTGACCCATGTAGCAATATTTTGTGTGAGCCAAGCACTAAATATGATCTCTGACCTCTGACCTCTACCAGACTTGAGCCAAGCCCGGCCAACACAACGCCATTAGTTTGGTGACGGGAGACCGCTGCAGCTCGTTCAGATATTTTGAGGCATTATATTGTTTTGTCTCAAGATGAAACTGTTATATGGAAGCTCTACGCGAAGCTCAAACCCATTTGTGGGACTGTTCTATTTCCTGTTCCTTCAGACATCGATTATCGCTTTGCAGTGTTCATTTGTAGCGTTAGCAAGTCTGCTCTCACCTCGGCGAAGACGAAGGGCGTGTCATATTTGAGGTAGACCTGTCCTGAGCGAATGGCAGCCAGCGAGGCGGGGCCACAGCGAAACGTCCCATGACTGGTTTCCTGAGGGGTGGAGTCCACCACCTGCCACCCGCCCGACCCTGGAGGAAGATCGGGACGCGCCATCCAGCAGTCGTTCCACACATGGAAGTTCCTGCAGAGATCAGTCCGAGCAGAGGCGCATCCTTAACCAGCGTTTCTCCCAAACAATAAACTTCCGTCTGAACCTGACGCAGCGGGAGTCGTCATGTTTGTATAAAGGAGGTGAAACACACATAAACAACAAAATGTATAGCAAAAGAAAGCTCTCGAGGGTAAAAGAAAAGAGTATTGCTTTGTTCATTATGTGTATTTTAAACTTGTTCAAGTTGGTGAAGTAAGAAATATACAATAATTTCGCATGCATTAGTCAGTGTTATACATACAACATGTAAAAGAATACTCAAGAGACGTGATTTATGAACACAGCAGCAAACAGCAATTTTATTTCTCAAACCCAGGCTTGATAAAATCATACCTTAGAGTCAATTAAGGTTTGTTTTGCTAGCACATTGCAGGCGCCAGGGAGAGAGAGAAAGGGAGAGAGAGCGAGAGAGAGAGAAAGAGAGAGAGAGAGAAAGCGTGGACATCCGAGAAGTTAGAAAGCCAGGACAGAAGAGGATGCATTTGGGGTAATTCCTTAGATTCCATGAATCCATTTTCATGTTGGCTTTCTTCCCTTTCGAGGTCTCCAAAGTGGAATGAACCGCCAACTCTTCTGGAATATGTTTTATGCGGCGGATGCCCTTCCAGCTGCAACCCATCGCTGGGAAACATTCACACACACTCATTCTCACTCAAACACTTCAAATCTCTTCAAACTCTTATTCCGCGTGTCTCTGGACTCGTGGAGGAAACCGGAGCACCCGGAGTAAACCCACGCGATCACGAGGAGAACATGAGAACTCCACACAGAGATACCAACTGACCCAGCTGAGGCTCGAACCAGCGACCTTCTTGCTGTGAGACGACCGTGCTACCCACTGCGCCATCGTGACGCCCCTTCCTTAGATTCCCTAGGGTACAAGTCCCGCCCCTCTACGTCACTCCCATTTCTCCTCCCCTGGTCCATCCCAAACACAGACAACACTCAATCCCATAGGAAACATTAATATCTAAATTACTGATATTAATTATAATGATTATATTTTACATTGTTTCCCAGCGATGGGTTGCAGCTGGAAGGGCATCCGCTGCATAAAACATAAGCCAGAGAGTTGGCGGTTCATTCCGCTTTGGAGACATGAAGAAGAATGAATGAATGAATATTTTACATTACAAATGTGGAGGTCAAGAAGCAACCCCTTAAAGTAAAGTTGAGCTAATCCGTGAACCAAAGAAGGTGAACAAACCGACCTGGACTACCTGTGCTGTTATTCAGAGTCAGCACCTGCCAGCCAATCACAATCCAGTATGCAGACAGACATAACAGACTTTTACAGAATGAAGCGTTCATAAGACCAAGGTGAAAGTGAGTTGTGGAGGGTGGAACCTTTGTTAGAGCGTTGATAGAGTCTCAGCATCAGACGCACAGGTGGGTGGTTATTAATTACGTTAACTCAGTTTAGGGGCATGCAAAGCTATTACTCTTGTGTAAGAACTGACGAAAAAATAAAACAAAACTGAAAGATGTGCTTTTTTTTGACAAACTGCTTCTATCAGACAATATGTCGAAGCTATCCAATAAACATCGATACTGACCGTTCTTCCACCGATAGAGACTCAGCTAGCACGAAGGGCCCACTAATGCTCGAAACTAAACAACGATTTGAACCGCTGGACTGCCAAACCATCAAACATCTTCAATAACAGAGATTTGGTGGCTGCTGTTACTGTTACGATGTTATTATCTCTCGCTTTCTCCGGCTCAATTTTTAGAATCCTAAATCTTCAAGTCTGAGTGGAAATTCATCCGAGTGCCAAAGTTCTTGAGTCAGAGTACCTCAAACTTACAAAACAAGGTCCGATTGTAACCCGGGGGTTTTGGGGGTTTTGGCAGCTTCTTTTGGTTAAGACCTGTCCATAAGAGCGTTTGATTGACATGATAAACAACCAATCCCATGTCGTTTTGCAGAACGTCATGTTTAGAAGCGTGAAAATGTCACCACATGAACTGACCGACATGCAACGAGTTAGCCAAGAAAAGAGATAACGCAAAGTTACAGGAACAGAACAACAATCTTCTATCATCAAATCGAGCGGACACACAACTCGTAAAATCATCTTCTCTCGATATTACGGCTGAAGTTAGTTTCCGAGCGGAATGAAAACAAATGCAACACTCAATTCTCCCAGAAAACGGACAAATTCAACCAATCGGATCACGCCTTCCGGATTCTTGAAGTGCTTGCCATAAAAAAAGCCCCAAACTCATCAAACCAAAAGATTGGAGGAAGTGTACAAGAGCCTGAAATCTTTATACTTTGGTCATTCCTCCAGAAATAGATTAGAAATGGAATTTGAACACACGAAGACCTGAGTTTGCAGGTCCTGGAGCGGTCGGTCTGGTGTCTATCTCTGCTCAGATGGTTTGTGCATTCTTGTAATTCTGACAAATCCCAAAAATAGTGTGTATTTTGTGGTGACCTTCACTTAAAATTCTACACACTAAAACCTCAATTTGCAATAATTGTGTTTCAGAAGCTGTGTTTTTATGCCCATGGGAGATTAACAGCTGCATAGTGTTGCAGCACGCAGTCGAATGAAGGATACGACAGACAGAGTGAACCGGCCTCAGAAGAAGGGACCTTACCACACAGAGTCCGAGTTGAGTTCGTTGATCGGCTCCATGCTCTCATCAAAGTACACATCCGTAGTCAAGGACACATCTGTATCGTGTGCAGACTGGAAATTAGTGACGGACCGAGCCGGAATGCCGAGACACCTCAGGACTGAAACGAAGAAACGAGAGAGTTCTTCAGCGCTCCCCCTGAGCAGTCAACGTGGACAGGATGTCAATTTCAACCAAAAGACGTCATATGAACGTGATATGAACATCTAGTTAAAGTTACTTGTTTGGTGGGCTGTACTGGCGACAAGAAACACTACTGAACACAATTCTGTTTTCAAAGTGTAAGTTACAAAAAGTAAAAACAGCCTTGAGAAAAGTTACCTTTGACCTCTACAATTTTTAATTCTGGTCTTTGAAGCCTTATATACACCGAGAAAAAATATAAATGTCATCGCTTTTCATTGGTTCCCCATTGCAGCTCGGGTTAAATTCAAATCGCTAACACTGGCATACAAAACTATCTCCAGATCAGCCCCTGGTTACCTCCAGAAGCTCCTACACTCCTACATGTCCTCCAGAAGCTCCTACACTCCTACATGTCCTCCAGAAGCTCCTACACTCCTACATGTCCTCCAGAAGCTCCTACACTCCTACATACCCTCCAGAAGCTGCTGCACTCCTACATGTCCTCCAGAAGCTCCTCCACTCCTACATGTCCTCCAGAAGCTCCTGCACTCCTACATGTCCTCCAGAAGCTCCTACACTCCTACATGTCCTCCAGAAGCTCCTACACTCCTACATGTCCTCCAGAAGCTCCTACACTCCTACATGTCCTCCAGAAGCTCCTACACTCCTACATGTCCTCCAGAAGCTCCTGCACTCCTACATGTCCTCCAGAAGCGCCTGCACTCCTATATGCCCTCCAGAAGCTCCTACACTCCTACATGTCCTCCAGAAGCTCCTACACTCCTACATGTCCTCCAGAAGCTCCTGCACTCCTACATGTCCTCCAGAAGCGCCTGCACTCCTACATGCCCTCCAGAAGCTCCTACACTCCTACATGTCCTCCAGAAGCTCCTACACTCCTACATGTCCTCCAGAAGCTCCTGCACTCCTACATGTCCTCCAGAAGCGCCTGCACTCCTACATGCCCTCCAGAAGCTCCTACACTCCTACATGTCCTCCAGAAGCTCCTACACTCCTACATGTCCTCCAGAAGCTCCTGCACTCCTACGTGTCCTCCAGAAGCTCCTGCACTCCTATATGCCCTCCAGAAGCTCCTACACTCCTACATGTTCTCCAGAAGCTCCTACACTCCTACATGCCCTCCAGAAGCTCTTGCACTCCTACATGCCCTCCAGAAGCTCCTACACTCCTACATGTCCTCCAGAAGCTCCTACACTCCTACATGTCCTCCAGAAGCTCCTGCACTCCTACGTGTCCTCCAGAAGCTCCTGCACTCCTATATGCCCTCCAGAAGCTCCTACACTCCTACATGTTCTCCAGAAGCTCCTACACTCCTACATGCCCTCCAGAAGCTCTTGCACTCCTATATGCCCTCCAGAAGCTCCTACACTCCTACATGTCCTCCAGAAGCTCCTGCACTCCTACGTGTCCTCCAGAAGCTCCTGCACTCCTACATGTCCTCCAGAAGCTCCTACGCTCCTACATGCCCTCCAGGTTTAAACCGCCAGGTTTAAATAATAAAAAAAGTGTGGCTCATTTAATAAGTTACTCTTAAATAAATTTTTTTCTCATTTATTTTACTATAGCACGTTTTTGGGCATTTATGTTTTCATCCTCCTCTGCTCAACGTAATTGTTCTTGCGGTAAAAGACGGTTAGCCAAGTAACGATTTGAGTGCAAAACGCAATAGACTGATGCTGACTTATGAAAGGGGCGTCACGATGGCGCAGTGGGTAGCACGGTGGTCTCACAGCAAGAAGGTCGCTGGTTCGAGCCTCAGCTGGGTCAGTCTCTGTGTGGAGTTCTCATGTTCTCCTCGTGATCGCGTGGGTTTACTCCGGGTGCTCCGGTTTCCTCCACGAGTCCAGAGACATGCGGAATAAGAGAATTGGGAGAAAACGATTGTTCGTAGTGTTTGAGTGAGAACGAGTGTGTGTGGATGTTTCCCAGCGATGGGTTGCAGCTGGAAGGGCATCCGCCGCATAAAACATATGCCAAAAGAGTTGGCGGTTCATTCGGGAGACCCCGAAAGGGAAGACAGCCGACATGAAGATGAATGAATGAATGAATGACTTATGAAAGGTGTGTTTGCGCAATAATCCAATTTTATTGCCACAGAGTTATACAGAAATTCTGATTCTGATATTTGTTGATTGATTTGGAGCCTTTTAATTGTTTTTAAGTTTTAATGAGGTGTGTCTAATTTAGTAAGTTTCTCTTTTAAATGAAACATTTGTTATTGTATATCAAGTTTTTGGCCATTAATTTTTTTCATATTTATTATTAAATTACATTAAATATATAATTAAATTATACTTAACAATTACATTATTGTTTATTTATATATATATATATATATATATATATATATATATATATATATATATATATATATATATATATATATATATATATATATATATATATATAGATAGATAGATATTTAAAACTTTTGTGAACTACCGCATCAGACTCTTAAAGGGCCGGAACCCAACAGAACTTTTTCTTCCTAGAACTGTTTAAAGTCTCCACCAGCTGGAGCCCGCGGTTCTCACACAAACTCAGATGAGGTTAATATGAGCGTGTGGAATGGACAGCATGCAGACGCGAGTATTTTAAACCCGAGGTCACTCCACTGTAGATCAAGACCTGCGCTGAACGTCACAGCGGCAGTAAAAATAGCCTTCAGATGCTTCAGATGCTTCAGATGCTTCAGATGCTTCAGATGCTTCAGATGCTTCAGATGCCATCAGACAAACAACTGGCTTCAATCAGAGCCGTATTTTGTGCATTTAAATCAGGTTTTGTGAATTGCAACATATGTTTGTACTTGTGTCTGAGTGAGAATTCACATATACTCACATAAATGAGTCACAGATACAAATTTCCGAGACATACATTTCAAGAGCAAATCTTAGTTTTTAAGCATCGTGGGCTGTGGATTTCTGCAGCTACAAATCTTTCCAGATGCAGATCCTGTGTTCTAACAGAGCGCATGGGTCACTGCACGTTATTTAAAAAACCTATTTTGACACCTAATATAAGACAATTGTATTATTTTGTATAATAAAACTAATATAATGATTGTATATTAATAATTCTTACCACTGACTTGAGGTCAGCAGCGAAAATGTATTCAGTTTGTCTTGAGTGAAAATGAAGTTTGCTGCCTCGGGGAAAGCAGCCAGATGTCTCCGAATCAAAACTGTTCGTGTGTTATTTAATATCTGGACCCACAAAAATCCAGAGTGAACCAACAGAAGATTTCAACCACTTTTAAACTGATGGCAGAACATTCATGTTGACAATACGGCCCCAGTCTGTTCTGTCACGTCTCAGCTGTAGGGGGAGCTCTCTGCCACATTTGACCCAAGTGTTCTTGCTATCAGGCAAGCGTACTCGCTTTCCTCACAAACACAACTAAGTTGAAACATAAATCTTCTTTATACTGTGAAAATTATTATCTTGTCTTATCCATTTTCTTGTCGGCTATTTCCAACTCTTCTGGCATATGTTTTATGCGGCGGATGCCCTTCCAGCTGCAACCCATCGCTGGGAAACATTCACACACACTCATTCTCTCTCAAACACTATGAACAATCGTTTTCTCCCAATTCTCTTATTCCGCATGTCTCTGGACTCGTGGAGGAAACCGGAGCACCCGGAGTAAACCCACGCGATCACGAGGAGAACATGAGAACTCCACACAGAGATACCAACTGACCCAGCCGAGGCTCGAACCAGCGACCTTCTTGCTGTGAGACAACCGTGCTACCCACTGCGCCACCGTGACGCTGCTTGATCCAAACAGTTTTTGTGTAAATTATTTGGTCGCCTCCATTTGGTGAGCCGGGTCAGCTTTAGGACGGGTTCATCGAAGCCTCGTCCGCACGCAGACTGACCTGTGGTGGTGACGCCGGAGAACACCCAGCACTGCCCGTATTTGACGGGCGTTCCTTCCTCGCGATGGTACTTCCTCAGGATCTCCACACTTCCACTCCAAGCGGTGGGAGATGTTCCCCCTGAGTAATTCCCGGACCAGTTTCCCTCCAGAACTCCTCGGTCGTCTGGAGAATTGATCTGAAGTCAAGGAATAAAAGGAGGAATAAAGCTGATCACATGATGCGTGATCCGTTGGGTTTTAACCCATTCACACCTGAGTTGCACCAAGGTTTGGATCGCTTTATGGGACGTCGGGTCTTGTAAAAAATATATTTAGATTCCCTAATTTAATGCAAAATTGTATTCCTTTGAATAAAATTAAATTCAAAAGCAATGCTGATTTAATTTGTCAAACCTAACCCTAGCCCTTAAAGTTCTTTGGATGTCTGAGACAATTAATGAGAAATTATGTTAATTAATTTAAACGGGACATGATCTAAAACTTTAAATACAACTCATGTTACTACAAAATAAAAATGTATCTGGTCCATTTCTCTGAAGAGTAGCTTTGAAGTCCAGTGAGCAGAAGATCAGTTCATCCAAAAAAATAAATATTCCATAAAAAATCCGTCTCAATACATCCTGTTCGTGACGCTATCATTTTGTTGAATTACAATTACTAGGTTTGTTAAATATCAGCGCAGCTTTTAGAAGTCAATCCAAATCAGGTTTTATTGAAAAGCCATCATCAGCCGGCCGAGCATCCACGGCTGAGCTCGTGTCTGTCCCTTTCTCGGGAGCAAAACGCCTCTCTTGCTCGTGTCACATTTAACGTCCACAGATTAGCAAGTACACTGGAAAACCCTTACGAGAAGATTCCTCCGAGTGTGCTTAGGTGGGGTATAGTGATCAACAACTCTCCCCAAGAGGGGTCGTAAATACCAGAAGGATGTGAGGATCACCATTCTCATCAAAACACACACAAAGTTCCCAAAAGCTTCTTTAAAACACGTTACTGAAATAACAACACTCTACTGAATATTTTCAACCACACAAGAAAGTTAAACAAATGAAAGCCTGTTTTTAACAGTTTGCATACAATTTTTGTGCGAAAAAATAAATAAATGAAAACGCGTGAAGAAAAAAAACATTGTTTTCTTTTCAAAGTAAGCACTTCTGCTCCAGATGACAAGATGCTGAAGCTTTCTCAAATTTTATTGTCCAAATGCAAAGATATAAAAGGAGTCTTCTGGAGGCAAACGGTTTGAAATGACTCGACTCAACGTGCATTGTTTAGAAAACCACCTTTTATTCTGAACAAACGTGGCGTGAAGAGACATTCCATGCTGAGAGCTCACCATGGCAGAAATGACCCGCACCACGCTGACGGCGTTTCCTCGGCCGGCCGGCGGAACCTCGCTGTTGTCCAACACAAACAGACAGGCGTCCAGCACTCCCTCGTCAAACTGCGTCAGAGATCACACGCAGCAGCAGCAAATAAACACACACAATTCCAAAACTCAATTAACTGCACAGTCCTACCTCAAAGTGTCCTCTTTATAATAAAACTCTCTTTGTGGTTTGTGGACGTGGTATCCTTTGCATCACTATTCAAAGCTAATGAATTATTTTACAATATACATTATTATTTATACTGTATAGCTAGCAATTTATATATAAATATAACTGGTGTAACAATATATTTGAAAAATATTTTCTACTCACACAGTTTTATAATCTAAGCCGATAAGCACCAACAGCAGCAAATCATCTCTGATGCTGAGCTTGCTGGGAAACGTAGTGCACTGCGCACAGCGACGACATGTCACATTAACAACAATGAGATACTTGCACCACTACTTCCGTGTTCTGTCTAATACAGTTCAGTCTTTGTTTCGCTCTCGCTCTCTGCTGGAACTTCCAAAAGTTACTATGAACGATGTAAGCCTTTTATGTAAAAGAAAGCTTGCATGAACATTAAAAAGCCATTTAACTTCCAAATTCATCCATCCATCATCTTATCGGCTTTAATATCACTTCAAACAATCAAAACGAGAGACTTTAGAGTGATGTTAGAGTGAGAAACAGCCAGATGGATTTAATTGCATATCGTCTTAAAGATTGTTTCTAGCACTTTGTGTACCCAGGCGACTTATTTAATAAAGATTATGATTTTGGTGCACGGATGACAAAAACAAAAGATTCTCCTTGATTAAGCGGATGTTCCCGTTTTAACGGACTAAGTATAATATGCAGATAAAAGAATTGTATGTATTCTTGTAAATAAATGACCAAAAACAAGAGATAAGTAGAGAACATTTTTTACCTTTTGCGAGAAACGGTAGGGGAAAAGAACGGGCGTGGTTATAAGAATGACGAAAAATTACGCTTTTCATGATGTGCACATGCACACAATGACGCGGCAGTTAAATCACACAGGTAGGGAAAACTGATGGAACAATGGCCCTGGCGCTGCCGTTTGTCAAAGGAAATATCAGATGTATGACTGAACAACAGCGTGAAGATAAAAACTGAGCTGAGTTAAAATAAATGAGTTTTTTTTTCGTGCATTAAAATATTTATCATCCATCAGCAGAAACTGTTTATATTGTTATCAGCCCAGTGGCCCCTCCATGCCTATAGGGCCCCTCAATCAAAAGCATGTAAGTGATTGTCCGATCCACACCTGACCAAAGTTCCACGTGCGAGCGCCGATCTGCATCTCAGTGCCATAGTAGATTCTCCCGGTGTCGTTCAGCACGTACTCCTTCAGCTCCTTCTCTCCCTCCATGAACACAGCGTCGTCTGCGAACAGAGCGAGCCATCAGAATAATGCTTCCAGAATCTAATCCTGTGCTGGGGTTCAATCAGACTCTCGAAGCCAGTCCATGTGCTCGGCTCCGCTCGACCTGAGCAGTCTCCTCTCACGATATATTCCACTCGCTCTCTTCCATCACGAGAAGCAGCTCTACTGAACGTTCTGAAGATGAGTAGATCCACCAGAGGTTCACATACAGACCCCTGAAACTCTGGAACAAACTCCGGATGCTCAGCGACGCTCACAGAGTTCAGAACTAAATTAAAAATATCTCTGTTTAATCTAGCATTCCAATAACTGGCTCCTGGTATTTGTCTAAACGTATCTGAGCGCTATAAACATAGAAACTATTGAAAAAACAATATGGTTCAATGTTCCTCTCTAAGCTCTCCTCGTCATTTATCTCTCCTCTTGCAGCTGATGCTGATCACCTGTTTGTTGTCTGTGTTACAGTTTTCTAAACGTTGTTTCTCCATTTGTTAGTTCCTGTTTTGTCTTTGTTTGTTTAGTTTTTTCAGGTTCTGTCCGGTGAACTGTTCGTTAATGGATCTTGAGTTAGTGTGTTCTTTATGCTGGTGAGGTGATTAGCACCTGTCTCAGTCAGCGAGGCTCCCAGGGGCCTCACGGAGGAACTCCTATCTACTCCACCTGATCCTCACGAGGACTTTATGAAGCTGCTTTGAAAGCAACTGCTAAAGAAGCGCTATATAAAAACTTGATTGATTGAACAGAGCACCATTTAAAACATTATGGAAGCTAACTGCAGCCATTCGTCGCTCTAAGAACCATTTAATTGTTGTGCTGTGAATTCAAAAGAGGCTTTTGTACATAAAAGTACATAGCACTTGCTAGTAACATGCAAATCTATTACTAATCAGTAATAGTAATGTTCAGTATGTTCAGAAACTGATTATGTACTGACATAATCCTTTAGGTTCTTATAGAGAAAGAAGGGATGATTTTCTTCTAAAGAAACAATATTTCATTTTGGAATCCCTCCAGCGAAAGAGCTTAGCTTAGAAGAACACATCCCCTCTAAGGTCAAGAGGTTCATCTTTGAAAGCCCCGAAAGAGAGCATCATCCCACCCTTCCCCTTTTCTGATAGCGACGTATGGTTTGTTTCACTGGAGAGCTACGAGTGATGTCACCCGAGTGAGTCTGGAGGGCCGTGTCCCGCTGGAGGGGCCCCGGCTCAGGAGACGGGGAGGAGACGGGGCAGGAGAGGTGGAGGACTGAGGAGATTAGAAGTCTGTGGTGTGTTGGATTAAACACCGCGGAGGAAAAAGATCAGCCGAGCAAACACACAGAGCATTCGACACGCTTCATGATTTTATTTTAACCTTTTTTTTATGTGTGTTGAGAAGTTAAAAATAATTGAACGATTAACTTTAAGGTGATGCATACATGCAATATATAATACGTATAGTTTCAGCATTGGATTCAAAGCAGATTAACAAATGAGGAGCCTAATGGAGATTTAGGGAATACATCTCCTGGATTTATTTGCTCCTGGAAGGAGTTTCTGTTGTTGAACACCTCTTTCTAGAGCAGCACACTCGCATGCAGAGCTGGCCAGGATCTTTTCCGTTACGAACGCGCTGTGGTTAAACAAACGCGCTGAAAGAAACCAGCAGAGAATGACAGGAAGAGGCCCGGAGTGAACGAGAGGATGAAGAGGGAGGCAAAGATCTACAGAGCTTGACATCTGACAGCACAGATGAGGTGGAGCTCTGGAAGGAATGAATAGGGAGAGAGAGAGAGAGAGAGAAAGGGAGAGGGTGAAAGGGTGAGAGAGAGAAGGAGAAAGAGAGAAAGGGTGAGGGAGAGAGAGAGAGGGAGAGAGAGGGAAGAGAGAGAGAGAGAGAGGGAGTGAAAGGTGAATTGGCAG
This sequence comes from Danionella dracula, assembly GCA_900490495.1. Lineage (NCBI taxonomy): Eukaryota > Metazoa > Chordata > Actinopteri > Cypriniformes > Danionidae > Danionella > Danionella dracula. The sequence continues at coordinate 2,175 of UELW01000138.1, read as the reverse complement.
ACCTCTCTTTCTTAACAAACATCTCTGGAATTCAACTCCTCCTCTGACCGAAGACTGACTCAGAGGAGAAAGATAAGTTTTTACGAGAACTATTATATATATAACTATTATAGCAACTATATATATATTTTTTTTTAATTAACCCCTGTCCATTGTTATAAAGTACTATCCTCTAATGTTACAAAAGTTTGTTAACTTATAAAAAAGTCTTTTCTTTATGAATTCCAATCTTTACAATATGCCTTCATTCTATGTTAACAAAATCTGCCTTTAAAAAAATCTGTTTAAAAAACAATCTGCCTTAAAAAAATCTCCCTTAAAAAAATCTGCCTTTAAAAACAATCTGCCTTTAAAAAATCTGCCTTTAAAAACAATCTGCCTTAAAAAAAAATCTGCCTTAAAAAAATCTGCCTTTAAAAACAATCTGCCTTAGAAAAATCTCCCTCAAAAAAATCTGCCTTAAAAAAATCTCCCTTGAAAAAATCTGCCTTTAAAAAAAATCTACCTTAAAAAAATCTGCCTTTAAAAACAATCTGCCTTAAAAAAAAATCTGCCTTAAAAAAATCTGCCTTAAAAAAAATCTCCCTTGAAAAAATCTGCCTTTAAAAACAATCTGCCTTAGAAAAATCTCCCTCAAAAAAATCTGCCTTAAAAAAATCTGCCTTAAAAAAATCTGCCTTAAAAAAATCTGCCTTAAAAAAATCTGCCTTAAAAAAAATCTGCCTTAAAAAAAATCTGCCTTAAAAAAATCTGCCTTGAAAAAATCTGCCTTAAAAAAAAAATCTACTTTAAAAAATCTGCCTTAAAAAAATCTGCCTTTAAAATATCTGCCTTTAAAAAATTTTTATTGCAATTGTTACGAATGTAATTCTTCAAACTCAAATAGTTTTGGCAAATCTTTACTTCCATAACCTGGTGTCCTCCTGAAGACTAGAAGAGAAAGCTTGCAGCCTCCTGTTATATTGCATCAGCACTCGTCCGAGTGACGTTCGGGTGTAAAAATATCACTCTTTCCCAGACACGCCTGGCGGAGCGCTGCGCTGGCTTCTCGTCGAAGGCGGAGTAGGTGACACACGCACCTGCAGCATGCTAGGAACATGACATCACAGCTCAGCAGCTTCCTCTCTCCTCGAAGATGATGCAACAGTACAACACTCTCTCCCTTGAGCTAAAGGTGTGCTGAACTCATTTAAATACTCAACGACTGAGTTATCATCAGCAACAAACACGTCCGAAGATTGGAATCTTCTCAGAAATGCTGCAGAACTAGTTTGATCCTGAACCAAGAGACTCTCTGTCGCACGCGGTCCGTTCTAGTGAGGAGAAAAAAGGGATTTTTCCAAATTGGGTTACTTCCATTCAAAATTTCTTTTAATAACATGACATTTAATGCTTTATCAATGCCCATGCATATAAATGCAAACTCTAAAAGAGAAATGGCAGAGTCACTTTGTGATCAGAAGATGTGATGAGGGCTTGGAAGATGTTGACATACTTGATCAGCTTTAACCTGAGGTCAGGAAACCGATCTTATCTCTTCGCTGGTGAACGCCGATACCAGATTACTGCAGCTGACTGCATTCCTTTGTCGGTTGAAACCAGTGGTTCTCAAATAGTGGGGCGCGTGTTTGACCTCGGGGAACATGCTTTTTTATTTTTCTGTTTATTCTAGAACAGTAAAAAAAAAAAAAAAAAAAAAAAAAAAAAAGTGCAATACCACTCCACTACATTAGGGGGCAGTGGCGCTCTCAGTGGCAGAGTATGAAGTGTAGACAGGAAGTGTAGAGGACAGGCGGAGAGAGAAGGAGATAAAGAGACAAACGAAAGTCTCCCGAAAGCTAAGACGAGGAAATATGACGCATTTGTAGCGCTTGGCTTCACTGTGACTGCGGCGGGAGACGAGGAGAGACAGGTGTGCTTACTGAGTCTAAACATGTTGCAGCGGACAGCATGAAGCCAAATAAATGAAGGCGTCACTTAAAGACGTTACGCTCCAATCACGCAGAAAAGCTGCTTGAGTTTTTTTCAGTGAAAACGAGTCGAATATTGCCAGCAATGACGATCAGTTTAACAATGTTTATAGTTTTATTAAGAATTTAATGCTTTTTTAAATTTCAGATGCTCCTTAAATCTTTTCTGCTACAGTTAATAAAGCTATTCTTTGTTGTAAGTTGT
>UELW01000635.1:0-52931 GCA_900490495.1 Danionella dracula | reverse complement strand
GGTTTTAATGATGTTAGTGTAATGAATCCAAATGCAGTTTAATAAATAAATCAAAAATTGGAATGTGCCTAAAACGCTTATCCTCCATAAAGGTAAAACAATAATAAAAGTAATAAAATAAAACAGTATATGTGTCAATATGCGCATGCGCTGTAGGCAAATTTCACGGGTTGCAAAATCTTACACAAAACCGGAAGATCGGTTTATTACTATCTTTAGACTAAGTTCAGTCCAGGTGTGCTCTTGCTCAGAGTGGAACCCTCTTCAACCCCAGCCAGAAAATACCTACAGCATTTTATTGGCGTTTCAGTTTCATTGTCCATCTTTCTTCTGTGATCAAGAAAAACTTGAGTACCTTTCATACTCAATTAGGGACATTAACATATTTTGATGTAAAATACTTTTTTAAATAACTTTAACCTCCATCCCAATTCCCTGTTAGAAAAGTTCATCTCCATTTAAATAAGAGAAGTGTCCCAAATACAGTGAAGTGTTTTGTGTAGTTAAAGCATCACTATTTTAAAGCAACACAATCACAGGTTAAGAGAGTAGTTCAGTCTTACCGGTGAAAGGTCATCCCCCGAGACTTGTTTTCAGTTGTGTAGCGGTTTGTACACCCCCAAGCAAAACACGACACAGGCATTTTAGCCTAATATTGTTTTTCAGTGTTGAAAAGAATTACAGACACAATAACACGCCAACTCCAATATGGCTGTCATTTGTCTTTAAAGAAGGCAAGATGGAAGCGCCAAGTATTTACGACAGTGCGGACGCATTTACGGCTAAAAGCAGTGGGTGGAACTAATAGAGTAGTACTTGATCTCTGCTTCAAAAAAAAAAAATTTTTTTGACTTTAGAGTTTATTCGGATAATAAAATGTTTCATGTTTTGTGTGACGTTGCAACTTTTTGAAAGAATTTTGAATAGCATTGTCTTGCTAAAAAAAAAATAATTGACATTTATTTTTACATTGCCAGCCAGTGGTAAATCTGAGTAAGATTTTTAAAATTATAGGTCTTTATGTTAGAATTAAAAACAAATTTGCTAATTGTTTTGTCCTAGATCATTCTGTTTATGGGCAAGAGTTTTTGAGGAAATATGTGAAATTGGATTTCACCTCACTAAATGGATTTAAAAAAAAGGACAAAGGACAAAAAGTCACTTCACCCACATTGCCCTGTGTGGAGGTGTGTGGAGGTGTGTGGATGAATGAATAATGCTCTGATAATTGTAAAAGTTTTGAGTATCTAGAAAGGCGCTATATTGAAGGCATTATTATTATTATTATTATTATTATTATTATCATTATTATCATTGTTATTTTATAGTATTATTATTATTATTATTATTATTATTATTATTATTATTATTTTTGTTTTTATTGTTGTTATTATTATTTTCATAGATTTTTGTTCATTTTGGCAATGCAATTCAATGACATAGTAATTATAGAACCAATTCAAAAAAATGACAGAAAACGTTTAAATTTACATGTAAGAAAGGGAAACTTGCAAAGAAGCAAAACCAGGTTAACAGTATCAGAAATTTTAGGACTCAAATTATCCATAAAATAGATAACATTTGGAATGGAGAAAGGAGGAATATTTTCCATTTTAAGAGATAGCCAATTTCTTGTTTACGATATATTTTAATATATATATATATATATATATATATATATATATATATATATATATATATATATATATATATATATATATATATATATATATATATATATAAAAAACAAATGTGCAATCGCTGAGGGTGTTCATTACAAAAAGTACTGTTTTTCTTCAATCTTAAATCTTTTGTAAAGAGCATCATAAAACGGAGCTGATTTCGTGGTGTGACCGTGACATTAAACTTACATACCCTCCATTTCAGAGGGTGGCGGTAAGGGGCACAAATGTTTATTTTAGGAAGCCCCAGACAACACAAAAGAAAAAGAAACAGGGAAAAACAGAAGGGAGCCCTCGCTTTGGTGAATATTTGTTCATTTTACGGCGTCTCCTGCTGTACTAAATATAAGCATAATCTTCTTACAACCGCATTTAACCTTGTTAAAGGGGTTCTGGTCCTTGGCTTTATTTCGCTCTTTAAGGGCATTTTCATCTCGCTACCGTCAGTGGAATGTGTGTTTTGTCTAAAACACATTAGTAATAAATAAAAAACGCACCTTCCAAGTTACAACTTAAATATATTAAATGCATCCATAAAATAGCAATTTAAAAAGAAAAACAAATAACTATAAAGCAAATCGTGTGCTTTGTTTTTGAGCTCAACAGGGCATTATATTTCGCTTAAGCATATAAGGAAGCCTTCTTTAGTCCCCTTCAGTTCAAATATAAGAAACTTTCCGCTAAAGAAACTTGGAAACAATACACATTTAATTTTTTTGATTATTCGTTGGTCTGTTTTACATTAAGAATATAGTAGGAAATCCCAGTTACTGGATTTACATAAATCTTCTTTCATCGTCAAGCCAAGTTTTAACTGCCAGCTCTTGTTTCAGCGAGCTGTTACGAATGTTTTCTCTGACTGAGCGAAAAGTGTGGTCTTAAAACAATCAAACCGAGCTGTTTAGAAGCTTTTGTCTCTTACACCATCATGTTGGTGCATGCAGCAGATTTCTTATAGGCTCTAATAAAAAAACGTTTACTTTTCTGCAGGTGAGGAACTGTTCCCTTCCATAATCAGACGTTTTTTTTCAGAAAGTACGAATGCTTGTTATTATCATGATTACATGGAATAATTATATTTCTAAAGTTACTCGATGGAGGGCATAACTTTCTCTTGCTGTTTTTCTCTTTTACATTTCTTTTTTTCTGCTCTCAATAGACTTAAGCTTTTTTGTGTTAAATTCCTCCAGGGTTCCTGTAGCTCATTCACTAGATCCATTGTACAACACATTAACAATAGTTTTAGTAAATTAGCAATTAATTTTATTGATTCGTTGTTACCAGTAATTTAGTGACTGGTACAAGGAAGCGCGCCTAGATGCAAAGCTTTTTGGAACAGGTGCTGGATCCCTTTCTTACAAACATACACTTGTTTACAGTGTCATGAAAGAAAACATTATTGTTGTATCGTTTTTATTATTATTTTAGGGTGAATTTTTGTACCCACCATCACTGAGAATAACGGATAATTTTATCTTTAATGAATACCTTTACAGATTGTGTCTCAAAGCAATAAAAATATTTTCTCACTTGCATGTAAAATATAGCAGTCACTCAACTGTGATTTGATCCAAAACATCAACATTATTTGATATTTCTCCACTGAACTTGAAGTGATTTTGTGTAAAGTTGAGTCTGAGTCAGATGTTGATATCTTTTCACTCTTCTCTAAAGGTTCTCTTTTTTTCTTCAAGAGAAGATCCATGTGCGCTGACTGAAAGGAAGTAGGTGCTACACTATGATAAGGATGGAATTTATTAAAGAAGAATGGAGACGGGAAGGAAGAATTCTTGAGGATAAAGCAAGAATATGAGGAGAAAGAACTCTCAGGTTGGTGTTGAGTGTAGATGGATGTTTTAAATAGCTAAAGAGGTGAGATTTCATTCAGTTGGTTAGATTTTGATCTGGTTTAGTTTCATCAGACGAGGAGCTCAGATGGTGCCCACTATTTTTTTGGTTACACATTAAATTGCCTAAAAAAGTAAAACGGATTGCAATTAACACGCATACACACATGATGCTTAACGTGTTATTCAATCACCAAAATCCTCTCAGTATTGTGCATTTATGCTTTCTCTTGTTCTTCAGAATCGTTTCTGATTTGCAGACTATATAAATTTTGTAAACATTTTAATGCTCTGTTTTCAGCTGGTGCCGATGTTTGTTACTGCACTCAAACAAGTGATTTTTGCTAACTTTATTCAAATGTTTAAAACTCAATTTTGATGGTTTCAGAGATGATGGAGGAGAGTAAGGAAAGCCTCAAACTAGAGGAAGTGAAGAAGGAGAATCGTGCCTCCAAAACTCGAGCTCTAAATCGAATTAGAGAGACATCAATAGAAAGAAGCAGTTCACCAGAAGAAACCTATAAAAAACAGGAGAAAACACATAAAGTAAAGAACAACCATGACTGTTTGGAGTGTGGAAAGATTTTTGCTCAAGCTGGACTTCTGAAAATCCACCAGCTGATTCACACAGGAGAGAAACCTTTCAAGTGTTCACATTGCGGCAAGGGTTTCATCCAGAAAGAACAAAAGACAAAACATGAGCGAATTCACACTGGAGAAAAACCTTACAAGTGCTCATATTGCGGTAAGTGCTTCTCTGTAAGCGAAACCAGGAATAACCACGAGCGAACTCACACTGGAGAGAAACCTTACAAGTGCTCAATCTGTGGCAAGGATTTCACTCAAAAAGGTGCCTTGGGAGTACATGAGAGAATTCACACCAAAGAAAAACCATACCACTGTACTCAATGTGGAGAGAGTTTCAGACATAAACAGTCTCTCAAAAATCATCTGAATATACACACGATAGAAAAACCTTTCACTTGTGATTTGTGTGGTTTAGAATTCAACTTGGCTATTTATCTGAGAAAGCATAAAAAACGGCACACAGATGAGAAGCCATACGCATGTTGTATCTGTGCAAAGAAATTTGCTCGTTCAGACCATTGTAAAAACATGAAGATACTCACAGTGGCAAGAGAGATCACGAGTGTCCTGTTTGTAAGAAGAGGTTTAGGAGAGCAGATTATCTGAAAGTTCACCTGATACTTCATACTGGAGAAAAAAGCTACAAGTGCTCATACTGTGACAAGAAATTCTATCAGAAATGTACATGTCAAGTTCATGAGCAAGTTCACTCAGTAGTAAAAGCATTCTATTGTTCATCTTGTCAGAAGGGTTTTAGTACTAGACATTATTGAAAACCCACCTTAGAAAACATCATCCAGGTTCTCTGTGAGCAACATTTTGAACTAGTACCATTCAGATTATTGATTACAGGGTAAAGATTTCTCTACAAAAAACAGGATCGCTAGGTTTAATATAATTTGAATCTTCAGTTGTCTATTATTAATACTCACTTGAGAATGATTTACATAGACTGTGGATAGAGTTTTTGCTCACCTGGCGATTCAGATTTTGTCCGCAGATAACAAAATGGCCTGCTCATGAATGTTGTTTACAATAGTGAGATACAGAACAACAATAAAATTATTTAGAAAATGTAAACTGATTTTGTCCTCCTTATCCTCTCTGCTTCTTCTTTCCCCATTTTAACTGTTTGTAGTTTCCTGTATTAATTCAAAACATTCCACATACAGAAGACATGTTTTTGTTCTGTTGGTTTGCATTGAAGGTATAAAAACACATTTTTTAAAAATAGTTTAATAGTTGCTTTAACATAAAGGTAAATTTGACGGAATACAATTACAGTAGTAGTATAGATTTTTCTTTACAGTTTTTGTCTGATCAATAGGTTTGCATGTCACTTCGCACAGTAAACTCCAGATCAGAGGTGGCGGTATTCAACTGGATTTCGTTTGACACAGCGCCATAAAGTACGAGAAGAAGCAAGCTTACGTCAACAGGTCGCTCTTTCCGGAAGCTATGTTTATCTCTTCCAAAATCTGCCCTTTTCACCTCTTTTCACCCGATTTAGTACATTACAGGACATCTCAACCTCCTTTACAATAATAATGGGTGACGTCTCTTCCATTCAGCAATTGGGTAGCAATAATACGGCCATCATCCGTCGCTTTGTTGAGGTTTGCGCAAGTTTTGTTGTGTAAGAGAATGTGTTCAGTCTCTATGCAACGTTATCTTGAGAACACCTGCATATTGTATGAAATAGTACTCTCGTTTCACCCGTCTCTAGAATTTCAGTCATTCCGCGAGAGACGCAGAAGCTCTGTGAGCCTGAGTTTCACTATGATAAAGATGGAGTTTATTAAAGATGAAACGGAGGACGTGAAGGATCCAGAATCATTCTTGATAAAGCAAGAAGCTGAGGAGGAGGAACGACCAGGTTGGTGTTCGGTGATATTTACAGTTTATTCTCACTGCCCAGCACAAGGAGTCTTAAAGACTCCTGTTCCCAGTTCACCAGTTCTGGTGTGGTTGATAGAGGTTGTTTTTTTATCATTTAAAGACTAAATTCAAACCCCCAAACAATGTATTTTAACATTTTAATTTATTGGAAATAGAGACCTCAAACCAACCATATCTAGATTTACATCAACGTCATATATTGAGAACCTGCTTTTAGAATCTCTTGAATCCTTTTAATAATCTTCCATGAAGTAATTCAAAATCCCTTTATATTTTCAGACACGACAGAGGAGAGAACGGAAAACTTCATGTTGGAGGAGGTGAAGAAGGAAGATTGTGACTCAAAGACTGGAGCCCTAAATCCAGTTCAGAGAGAGAGAAGGAGTTCTCCAGATGAATCGTGTGAAAAAGAAAGAAAACGTTTAGAGGATTGTTAAAACATCCACGTTTGGAGTGTGGGGAGATTTTTGGTGCTGCCTCGGCTCTGAAAAGACACCAAATGATTCATACAGGAGAGAAAACGTTCAAATGTTCATATTGTGGAATGGGATTCACACAAAAAGGAAACCTGAGGAGGCATGAGCTAATTCACACTGGAGAGAACCTTACATGTGCTCATATTGTGGCAAAGGTTTCACAGCAGCATCGACCATGAATAATCATGAGCGAACCCACACTGGAGAGAAACCTCACAAGTGCTCATATTGTGACAAGGCTTTTAAATATGTGGATGTCATGAAAATACACGAGAGAATTCACACCGGAGAAAAACCATACCACTGTACTCAATGTGGAGAGAGTTTCAGACTTAAACGGTTTCTCAACAGTCATCTGATTACTCACACTGGTGGAGAGATTTTCAGTCAGAAATGTAGTCTCAACTCTCCTCTGATAACTCACGATAGAGAAAAGCCCTTCCTCTGTACTCAATGTGGAAAGTGTTTCAGTCTTAAATGTAATTACAAGGTTCATCTGAGTATTCATGCAGGAGAAAAACAGTTTTCCTGTGATCTGTGCGGGTCTAGTTTTAATACCCAAGGCTATCTAAAGAAACATAAGAGACTTCACACTAATGAGAAGCCATATGCATGTTCTGTGTGTGAAAAAAGATTTTCACATTCTGGACATTGTAAACTACACGAGAAAACTCACAGTGTCACAAAAGATTATGAGTGTAATGTTTGTAAGAAGAGCTATAAGTCAGCACGATGTCTAAAGAGTCATTTAAGGATTCACAGTGGAGAAAAACCTTACAAGTGCTCATTCTGTGACATGAGATTTTTAAACTCTGGACACCGAAACGTACATGAGCGAGTTCACACAGGAGTAAAACCATACAACTGTCCAACCTGCCAGATGGGTTATAAAGATTATCGAAGCCTTAGATATCACAATAAAAGTATCACAATTCAGAGTGAGGAACATTTTAATTATGAATTAAGCAGAGAAAGTAAAGAGAATGAAGTAGAGAAAGTAAGAACTTCTCTCCTTGACAAGAGATAGTTAGTGCCAAGATAGAAGTGAAACTCATGAAATATATATTTTTTTCAGTTAATTTTCATTAATTTTTAAGTTTGACACTGTAAAAACTGAATTATGCCGTTGTATGATCTACTTGAAAAGACCAAACGAAGCACAGGAACCAACGCAAACTGCTATCTTTTCACAGGCACATCAGGCAAAACGAGCTAATTGAAATGACAATGCAAAGAGCCAAAAACCAGTTCAGGGTGTCAGAGTAATATATGCCCCGCTGTGTTTACTGAATCTGCATATGAGTGTGTTTGAGTATCAAAAGCCCATGGGACTAGCCCTAAATTTACACCTAAATCTCACCAGCTTTGTCTCTCGATGAGCCTCATCTTTTCTCTGAGAGAACCAATTATGTATGCCTTAAATATCTAAAACTCCCAACAGCTTTGACTTTGGCTATCTGATGATTGTTCCTGGTAAGGTCACTCCTCTCTAGGAGGAGACTGCTCTGAAGAAACATTCAATGGCTGGTAGCAGACTCACATCCTGGCCCTTTTCGTTTCTGAAATCGGCCCATGAAGGAAGAGCTCTAAACCTCCCTTATCATGTAGTAAACTTGGAGTTAAAATGTAATGCCTTTTTTAGAATGATCAATTCCAAATGATAACAACTCCTTATTCTTGGTTCATATTTCATAGGCTGTATAATGTAATGTTTATACACATCACTGATAATAAATGTTTGAACCTTTTTCGGTCATTCTTCTTTTACTGAAACACTTTTAAGGGTTAATAAGAATGTTAACATCAAGTGTGAGTAAATTAAAGGTCATTGAGTGAGTTGAAACATAATATTATCATTAATAATTAACATGCTAATTTATTTGGCCATGACCAAGAATAATGGTAAAGATAAAACCTTTTTAAATCAATTATGGAATCAGATATATGAATGTATGTGAATTATTAAAAATCCTTTAGCACTGTTTCAAGAGAGGACATGTGAGCCTTCAGTCCCAAGTGGTATCTGTTTTTGGGCCAAGCACCGAGACCCCTACAACACACCAAAAACATAAATTCTTTGAGTTCACCTGTAGAAAACACATTCACTTCTCACATATTGAACTCAAATCCAATGCTCCACTGTGAGTAGATTCGCTGTGTGAGAGTCTGTCTATTCACAGACCCCATAGATACAAGAACAACTTTTGAAATAAGCTAAGGCCTCAATGATCTGAATTATATTCATCTGTGTCTTTGAATTCCTGAATCGTGGGGGGAAATATATAGTGATGCTCCTTGCCACTTGATGGTCCCAGTAAACTATGGACCTTCTGATGTGCGCATTTTACCACAAGCTGTTCAACATTGTTCATCTTTGATTTTTAAAATGATTTCTCCTTCGTCTTCTTCTTTTCCAGCTCTTCTTTGCTTCTTGTCTTCTTCTATGTTACTGTGTTTAGGAAGCTTGTTGAGAGTATTTGAAGACCTACCTCAGGTCGTGCATTTATGTAACATCAGCTCTTCCTCAACCGTGAACAAAAGAGCCAATTTCATTGTTTGAGCATGAAGCTTCTCCTTGTGAAAGACTAGCGTAATATTGTATATGCATGCTGAAAAGGCAGGACAAAATCCACCCTGATGTGTTTCAAACTTAATGATCTGTTTCTCAATTTAAAAAAAATGCTGCTTTATCATCAAAAGTGAGACAAAATGCAAGATGACTGTGTTGTATTTATTATGTTAAGATGGTATTAACAGAATTTTTAGAAGGTACTTGTCTTTGTCTTCATTTATCTCTTTATTCACTTCCTGCCAATATTTGTGGATAATTTTGCAGTTTCAAAAGTATGATAATGATCATATACAATCTCTCATCTCCTCGCCCCCACTCTCCCCTTCTGTCTCTTCTCCTCTCTCTCTCTCTCTCATGAATTTTTTTCTGTGTTAGTAGAGATTATATTGATTGACTTTATTGTTTAAATCTGATATTTAGTTTTACATATTAATATTTTATTTACTGTTAAACATCGTTTTGTAGTTGAAAATGATTAAAAATCTAAACAGGACGTTTAGGGTTGCTAGAGTTAGAAACCTTTGTAAATGTTCAAAAACATTAAAGTGATGGTTAAGGTTTCAAATAATGTATTTGAAGAATACTGCTTAAAAGTTTTGTATGTGTTTTTGTTTTGTCATAGGTCTAAAATTTGTAGGGGTCTTTAAAATGTCTTAAAAAGTATTCATTTTGACCCCATGAAACATGCAGAAATCCTGACATATGAGCTAAATAATAAATGATTAAAACCAATTAAATGTGTTTCAATATAAGTTTACAGATATACTGTAGTAAAAGAATAAATATACTCAATTTACTCTAGTAAAATCCTGATGTAAAATCAACTCTTTGAGACGCTGTTTTCATTTGAACCTTGTTATATTTCTCTACACAAAAAACTCATAACTCTTAATTTTTCTCTCAATGTAAAAACTAACAAAGTAGAAGAGCCCAATTCTACTGATTATAAAAACAAAAATATGAAACATGTTTAAACATTGCACAGCATTCATATTTATTTCTCTCCACATATTATATAGTTATCATATTTGCTATTCACATTCCTGTGTTCCTATGCTAATCATCTGGTGGTTCCAACTTCAGTCCAAACAGGATTTCTCTTGACAGCTTGGATCTTTTTAACACTCTTTACCTATGCTGTTCTTTCTGATATAAATCTGTGAGCTGTTTTGTAATAATGTTAATGCAAAAAGCTAGAAAGAAGGAGGGGTTTTGGCGGTCAGTTATTAATCGGGTTTCGCTGCTTTAAAGAGTTTGAAAGTCAAAGCTCCAGGATCAAAAAACTGTTTATCTGTGGTCTGTGTGGTTTCAGTTTTCAGAAGTCATGTTCTGTGTGTAAAAAAAATATTTTCACATTCTGCACAAACTACACGAGAAAACTCACAGTGCCACAAAAGATCTTTGTGTAATGTTTGTAAGAAGAGGTTTCGTAGACAGGAAAGCCTGATGGAAGATTTGAGGACTCACACTGGAGAAAACCATTTCAGGTGCTCATACTGTGATAGGTTTTATCACTCTGTATGTCTGAAAACACACGAGGGAGTTCACACTGGAGAGAAACCATACTACTACTGCCCACCATGCCAGAAGAGTTTTAGGGAACCTCGAACTCTTTGAATGCATATTTAAAAACATCACATGCCAGAAAGATAAATATTGTAATGACATTTTAATGAGAATCAAATACTGAGTTGATCATCAATCATCCTCCTCCATTCATCAACAAATAACATGTGATAAGATCTACAAGATTCACCAGATCTTTGTCTCCGAGTTGGTGAGGTTATTTTAAAGTCTGATTAAGTTTTAGCTGTTGCAGTACTGGGTAAATACATGTATCATTAGTATGTGTGTTTGATAAATAGTATTTCGTCAAACATTAACTGCTTTGTGGACAATAAAAGTTGTTTCAAGTATTTAAGTCCAGAATGTTTGATCATTAAACATGACTTTGCTCAGTTTTGTAAATATACCTTTTAGCTTAACTAGCATAACCTGAATGAACTGGTTAAGCAGCTAAAACAGCTACCACGTTCAAAACAACCCAGCTTCATGCCAGTGCCAAACTAGACTGCTCAAATTTGGTCAATTTCACACATTCAACTTTTATATTTTATTGTGAACTTGTCCATTGAAAATAATACGATCAACGCCTTTAACTGCACTAACAAGATGTCATGGTGTCACGACAGTCACAAGCTGCTTTACGGGACATGGAAGTTTGGGTTATAGAGCTGCGTTACGACACACGGAAGTATGGGTTATATCTTGTTTGATGTGTTTGAGATCAAGAGAGACGGTTAAGGACAAAGTAAATTGTTATTTTTTCTCTTGATTTTACCAATACCTCTGGGTGTTCCGTTACGGTCTGTGCTGTTTCTTTTTGCAAGATGTGTGGATATTCACTTTTAGTGTTTAAGAAAGCTGTCACGTTATTTTGAGTTGAAGACCTTCATGCATCAGCTAAAAACATTTGACAGCAAGTTTGGACTAGAAATGACTAAATATACAAATTAAACCATTAATAACCAAATAAATACAATGCTATGTAAAATAAAACATTAAATACTTCAACAACAAAAAATGAAAGAAATTTAATGATTTTATATAATTACCCACGTTCTTTCTCAATGTGTGATTTGATGTTTAAAATATTTGATTACTTGTCTGTTTTTGTACTAAGTATGGGATGGTCTGAAGTTCAGCCTAAAACAGGATTCAGCCAGGCAGAAGTGTTTTTGAGTAATCATTAACCCATTAATTGTTTGAATTGAGCGGCTAAGTACAATTGGCAATGCTATCCAACATACCAGAAAAGGAGTAATTAAATTAGATATTAAACCCTTTTCGCCCCTCTCCAGAGAGTCACCATCCTGTGAGAGAAACAAAACCTCTGGGAGCCCTGGTCTGTGTTTCTCTGTAATAAAGATGGAGTTTATCAAAGAGGAAATGGAGGACGTGAAGGATCCAGAATCCTTGAGGATAAAGCAAGAAGCTGAGGAGGAGGGAAGATCAGGAAGCTGTTTGATTTTTATAGGTAACTTTTTTTCTTGGCATTGAGAATAAAAAGCTACAATATTAGTAGTTATATCAACATTTAACATTATGTATCTATGCACACCCGAAAGAGTTTTGATCTTTTGAGTTTTGAGCCTTGATCTTATCAGGCACTAACTAAGTTCTTTGTGAAAACTCTATGAACATTTTTCCATGAGTTCATATGTTTAAAACATTTGACCTTTGCCTGCTTGGCTTTACAGCCCAACAGCTCCAGGGTGTCATTTATAAACGATAATATTAAATCCTTGCTAAAGCTAACATATTTCAGAATTTATGTGTGCATAAAAATTTAATGTGTATATGCATTTGTGCAAAATGCTCTTTGTAAAGCTCTCTCTTTCTTTCTTTCTTTCTTTCTTTCTTCTCTCTCTGCTCTCTCTCTCTTTCTCTCTCAGTGCTCCCTCTCATTGTGCTCTCTCTCTCTCTCAGCTCTCCCTCTCTCTCTCAGCACTCCCTCTCTTTCTTTCTGCGTTCATTCTCTCTCAGTGCTCTCTCGTTCTCTCTGCGCTCGTTCTCTCTGCACTCTCTCTCTCTCTCTCTCTCTCTCTCTCTCTCTCTCAGCGCTCTCTCTCTCTCCCTCTGCTCTCCCTCTTTCTCTCTCTCAGCTCTCTCTCTCTCTCTTATTGTGCTCTCTCTCTATCATCAGCTCTCCCTCTCTCTCAGCACTCCTCTCTTTCTTTCTGCGATCATTCTCTCTCCAGTGCTCTCTCGTTCTCTCTGCGCTCGTTCTCTCTGCACTCTCACTCTCTCCTCTCTCTCTTCTCTCTCTCTTAGCACTCCCGCTCTATCTCAGCGCTCTCTCTCTCCTCTGCTCTCCCTTCTCTCTCTCTCTCTCTCTCTCCTCTCGCGCTCGTCTTTCTCAGTCTTCTCATGCTATTTGTCATATTAACAGTGGTAAATACTGTTAAAAAACCCTCTAATCTCACTCTTTAAAAAGGGTTAAGATGCAAATTTTGCCTGTCATATTATTAAGGTCTACTAAAGTGTGATGTTCAATTTTTTTCCATCATATTGCAATATAATACCAATACCGTTTGGACAGTAGAAACATTGTGATATGAATTTTAACCCATATCTCCCTTTCTTAGGTTGACGTTAGTCATCTGTTTAGCTGCTCTAGTGGCACACCAGACCACATTCTTTGCACATTTCTCAAAACCTGCCTAATTCATGCCTTTGACTTTTCTCAATTTTCTTTAGTGTACTAACTCCAAATTACTTTGATCATTTCAGACACAACAGAGATAACCACAGAAAACATTAAACTGGAGGAAGTGAAGAATGAGGATAATGACATAAAGCCTCTGGATAAAATTCAGCGAGGAAGAAACAGTTATCTATACAAAACCTTTAAAAAACAAAAGAAACACACAAAGAAAAGACAAAATCTTTGTGTTTTGAGTGTGGGAAGATTTGTGGTGCAGCTTCAGTTCTGAAAAGTCGTCAGCAGATTCACCCAGGAGAGAAACCTTTCAAGTGTTTCTGTTGTGACATGAGATGCACTCGGACTGTAGGCAGGAGAAAAGATGCGCAAACTCACACTAAAGGAAAACCTTTTAGGTGTTGCTATTCTGAAAAGGTTAAAACGATGAATAATCATGATCAAACTAACATTGTAGAGAAATTTCTGAAGATACATGAGCAAACCAACACCCAAGAACGACCTTTCCTCTGTACGCAATGTGGAAAGAGTTTCAGTCAGAAAGGTTATCTTAAAGTTCATCTGAATATTCATGCAGGAGAAAAACAGTTTTCCTGTGATCTGTGCGGCTCTAGCTTCAATACTGTCGGATATCTAAAGAAACATAAGAAACTTCACACTAATGAGAAGCCATATGCATGTTCTCTTTGTGAAAGACATTTTCGCGTTCTGACTATTGTAAACAGCACCAGCAAACTCACAGTAACAAGAGAGATTTTGAGTGTACTATTTGTAAGAAGAGCTTTAATAGAGCAGATTCTCTAAAGGGTCATTTGAGGACTCACACTGGAGAAAAACGCTTCAAGTGCTCATTCTGTGACATGAGATTTAATTACACTGGACACTTGAAAACTCATGAGCGAGTTCACACTGGAGAGAAACCATACTATTGTCCACCTTGTCAAAAGGGTTATAGTGATCCTCGAAGTCTTGAAATGCACATTAAAAAATATCACACATCAGAGTGAGTAACATTTCTGTTAAAGGTGCCATATCATGCCCCTTGTAATTTTTTTTTATAAATATTTGCCCTCTAGACCATCTCTGCACCCTTCATAACATTCAAAGGGTAGTTTTTATCATAATCAATGTCAAAAACAATTCACAATAAAGATGTCTATAATCTCTCCTTCCTGAAACTCAGACATTTTTTATGTTAAATGTATTTATTGAAGTATTTGCAACATAAAACGCGTCATTGTTGATTTACTGGCACATTGAGTCCAGAGCAGGTGCCAAGTTTTTCAGAGCTGCAATTGTCCGTATTGATTTTACTTTAAAATAACTTTATGAAGTATTGTATTGTACTTCCAGTAATCCAAGAAAGCCACGTTTGTTTTGAAAAGACAACACCTAAAGAAAAGGGAGCAAATGGTTTTTCAGTGTGTGAAAAGTTTTTTTTCAAGAGCAGAAACTTTAAAAGTCCACCCGAGGATTCACTTGGGAGAAAAACCCTACAATTACTCATACTGCGGTGCAGGCTTTACCTATCTAGGTCCCATGAAAAGGCACAAACTAGTTCAAACAGGAAAAAAAAACTAAACGTGTTCTCAATGTGAAGAGCGTTTTCAAAAACCTGACTGAAATTGATTAAATGAAATAGCTTGTCTAAATGTTTAAACCCAGAACATCAACTTTAAGGTCAACTCACACCTGTATGCTGTAAACCTGAGGTGAATTATTATGAGTTTTTGAGAGAAGGTGGAATAACTCTTGTAGTTAATGAAGTGGAAGTGTGAATTATTGCTGAACAATCAGCAAAAATTGTTATATGTAGAGCATATCAGTGACAGGGATATCAGGATTGTTAGTAGCTTGATGAAGTTTTCAGGATTTTAAGAGGGGTATGAATGGAATGTTTACTATTTACTGCTTAATCATTGAATTTTCACAGCTTTGTTAACAAATAAAACTAATTCTTTGCAGAGCAGAATTATGATTTCTTTTTGTAAATGAATTTTAATCTTGTACATATCTTCCCTGGTTCAGTAGGTTAGACAGCACCAAGAGCGTTGTACTGTTACTACAGCTGCATTAATCAGTAGAGCTATTTGCTGCTGCATCTTTAAAGTTATTACCATTGCTTGGAAACAGAAAGCAGTAGACTATGTGTTTATCAACAAGTCTCATTCTGCGAATGTAAGTATTGACTGTTGCTTTATTTAATGTAATTACATCATATCAAATATTTTCATTACGTATTACAAGAATGATAAGCAAACATTGTGGTTTATATATCCAAACAACTAAATCTTAAAATAAATGTTCTTGAAATTCATGGGTTTTATTATGTTTTTCCTCAAATAATTGTGTTAGCAGCAGTCTACAAATAAGGAATCTCTAGTGATTTACTATATTACAATGTTTAATATATTTCAGTAGACCTGATAAGTGTTGTTTATTCATCCCTTTACATTGTATTTTTGTGAAAGTAAAACATGAGTTGCTTTGTAAGAACTCATCAGAACTTCTTTCTAACAATTCATCATTAGCCATTAAGATCCCAATTACGTATTTGAAAAAATATATACACTACAAAAGATACAAATGTAACCTTTTGGTAAAATAACATTCCCAAAAGTGCATTAATAATTATTAATATGCTACAGAAGAGAATTGCTGCTTGAGATGTAAAAAATGAATATAAAAGTATATATTTTATGTGCAATGTTTTTGGTTGCATTGACATGCAGGAACGTTCTTTCAAATAATTATGTGAATTCATGACACTTAATGGTTGTAAAAGGCGGGTGTTTGATTATTCCCAAGATTTAGTTGTCTTTGTTTTCTACTAAACATATTTATTTCTAGAATAAACAGCATGGAGGAAAATAGCACTGCAGTATAGATAGTCTGCAACAATCATTAATAAATCTCTCTTTGAGCTAAGCTATCCATTGAGATTTCCCTCAAGAAAAACGGAAAGTGCTCTTGAACGCCCTCTGTGGGGAACGACGGGGAGGACTGATGATATTTACGACATTTGTAACTCGTTTACGGACAGCATCATGGCAGCGTACGGAGTGAGCTTTGAGAGCTCAACAGCATAAAATCAAGAAAAGAGTCAAAAAGAGAAGAAAGAGAACGTGTCATACAAGAGGTAAACCTCAAAAGATTGCGCTATTATTTATGGCGATAGTCATGTAATATTATTTGCAAAAGGCTGTAAAATGCTTGTGTTTTGTTTTCGTGACTGTGTAACAAACACACTTCTGATTACGCTTGATAATGTTAATTTACCTCATTGTTATCAGTCTGTATTAATCTATAACATATACATTTATAATGTATTCATGGTTCTAATTTTCAAATCGTGTCGTAATCTTGAATTTTTTTTATAGCTAAATGTCAGGTAATAGTGAAAATTAGTGTAACGTTTCCACCAGGATTGACTGTGTTGATATTTCCCCCAGCCGTCTAAATGTATTCATGCAAGCTTCGGGTTTTTTTAAATAAGAGTTTATTTTGTTAATCAAGTTAAATGTATTTTGGACTGACACTTTAACTCCTCTCCAGAGGGCGTAATGTCACAATCCAATCCCCAACTTTATTTAGGGGTTAGAAGCCATCGGTGTGAGGAAAATGAGGGAGAGCGTGAAACCTTTTTGCATTTATTTCATTTTCCAAGGAACCATTTGCACATTCAAGTTGAAGGTATTAAACCCACATCGAATCTTTTGTTGCAGCATCTTACATACAGTATGCATGTACACCGACAGTGAAATGTTGCAATAGACAACAGTATGAAAGGGAATGTCAACATTTATTTATTTATAATCAGTTAATTTATAGTTGAGTAATTTGCGGAAACAAAAATGTCATATCCATCAAAGCACATGGCTCAGTTTGGTTTGTATTTTATCTCTGTTTGTGGAGAAACTGTAGGATAGTTGTAAGAGAATATAGCCACAGTGCAAATAAAAGCTTGACATATGACCCAGCTATAGTTCATGATATAGTTCAGATTGATCAAACCAATACAAATGGACAACAATTTTAGAATTGGCAACCAGTTTGAAAAATGGTATTTATTAGAAACAGACCTTTGGAATCTTTGAAATCCAGTGTTGATGTTCGTTTATCCACATAAAGGCATGCACACAAACCACCTGATTTACAAGCCTGAAGTCTGTTTCGATGCCTGCCAAGAGGATCGCGACGATTAGTACATCCATTGTACTAATTAAGCGTCATCTTCAAAAATTTTGTAACTTCAGCTTCAGTATATCTGCTAAAACTGTTAATACCAAGTGTAGGTTTGCACAGTTCACTTTTCAAGCCAGGGTTTCAATTTAGTTCTGCAAAACTTGTTTACAAAGTAATTTATTAGATCATGTCCAGAAATACAGAAGTTTACTTCCAATAATCAGCATGTTTGATAAAGAACTCTCCGAACAAACCCTGATTGGGTGTTTCTTTTTCTCTTGACACGTAAGTATCATTAGCAGATGAGTAAAAACAGCTCTGATGTGTTAAACAGCTGCTGTACACACAGGATTTGAACATGTGTCCTCTCTGATAACAGAAACAAGCACACGTCTGCTCTCTTATGACGAATTTGATTAGTTTCCTCTTCTTTTAAACTGTATTTGTAAAAGCTTCCATGAATGAATCATATTTTTTCTTCTCTGACATTCACATGATGGTTTGTATGACTTCCTGTTGTTTGGGGATGTCTTTGTTTTATTATGTTTAGCTGTTTTTATATACATTTGTTATACGTTTAATATAGTGACTGAAGTTGTTAGTGTGAAACTGAAAAATAGATGGAGATTAAAGGTTGCAGTATGAAAGAATTTTGATTTAATGACCCAAATATGCCTGGAATCATATTCATTTCAAGTACTCGTCCAGCTATAACTTTCTCTATTGCCACAGTTTTTTTTTGTTGCCATAATTGTTCCTTGTAAATTTGAGTGTGTGCTAGATGCTGCAGCCTAACTGGCAACCAGTAGCATTGATTACCCATTTCCACTGTATTTTTAATATAACCACAGTATCACATTTTACCACAAACTCACATACTCAAATAGCAATTACTTTTTCAAATTTAATACAATAATATTTAATTTTAATAGATTTTACAGATATATGTATATGTATATCTATATATGTATAGATAACAGATATATAGATAATAAGATAACAGCAGGAGGCCAGCTCAAAAACGGTTCAAAACACTGAACACGGTCAGTAACAGCAGTTACTAACAAGGATATCTTTCTCTAAAGCAAAGATGGATCATAAGCTGAAAATTAATATTCCAGGACACAATCTGTTAAAATTTTTTGCAGTTTTGTTTTACTTACAAGTGTCATAATGTTCATAATGTGTTTTATTTATTCCTTCGATCTGTTCATCAATAAATCTTAAGTTCAAACTGGCTTTATGCTGGGGAGGTGGCAAGCTCCCTGTGACTGTATATAACATGGACGTAGCATGTGTGAGATTTAGTATGATCATCGTCTTCATGGAAGTGCATTACTTCCTGGTAGCCAATTATGGGCCTACATTTTAAAATGGGGCATTTTTTTATATCTTAAACTAACAAATGTAAGAAATATATAATCCCCCCCCCCTCTCCCTTTTCATGAAGGTCACAACTATCGTTAAAAATCTTCTTTTTTTTCATCACCAAAGTTGAACATTTTTAACATGGGAGTGAATGAAAACTCGCTCACTTCTGACCCCACCCACTTGTGTTATGTAAAACATTTTGATTGGTTAAATTTAGGTTGTGCAGTTCGGGCTATATACAGGTTATTCACAGGTCATAAAAGACAGAAGTTCATAACATTTTGAAGTTTGAAGTAAAAAACTGCTGTATCTGCCTCTCAGGCCATGCCAAGTTTAATCAATTATAACTTGGAACTTTTATAACTTTATAACTTTAAACAACTTGCCCCTGGAAGCGTTGGTAATTTCAGTAAACAAAACCTAAATGATTATAAAAACGTTTTTTAAAATGTTTTAATAGAGTGCCTTCAAACAATAGGTACAAGACAGTTCAATAACTTAATAGCAAAATTGCAACATTAGCAGCAGAAATGCTTATGACAAAACATAATCAAAAGTCAGATTTAATGTTACATCTCTAAGCCCAAGTGCCAGTGAGTTTCGCAGTGTTAAAATCATGAACAGGAAGGCCTGCTGCACATAGTGATGTATACTGCAATGTAAATAGAATGTGTCATGTGACAACACGTTTCTATCTATAAAACATCCCCTTCTCTGTAGCATGCAAAAATCACCAGCAGGTGTAAAATACCTCCAGATTCATTTATAAGAATGATGTTAAAAAAACAAAAGTGATTTCTTCCTCACTGAATGTGTACATTAATGGTTTCCATGTCGTTTTGCATGTTCTAACATGTGACCAACACATACGGATAAAAAATTAGACACTAACAGCCCTAGGTTTTAGTGTTATTGTTTCACTCGTGTTGGTTTTCCTGTTTGTGCACAAATACAGCAGCTCACTCGTGTTGGTTTTCCTGTTTGTGCACAAATACAGCAGCTCACACAATAGGGTCCAGCCTGCAACCCTTTATCATCTCAAAGCAGATGCACAGAGACCGTTTAACGAGCGGATGCAGAAGCATCAAATTTAATTACAGCTAAACTGTTTAAGTCCATGTTCGGCTCATTTCACGATTAGCAACCTCTTCCACGGCTTCCAAGATTAAGTGACACATATTTTTCTTTCTGCACTTTTAAAGAAAACTATGATTTATTAATGTATTTAGGTTTTGAATATACTATAGCAAGTCTCCAACTCAATTTTAGGGATCCCTAAATAAAAAAGTCGCTTTTTTTATTCCTTTGAATGAAGGTAGAAATGTGCTTTTATCCTTTTATTTAATGTAATAGCATATTGTTAAGTATACAAAAGTGAGCCATTTGTACAAACATCTGTTAAAACTTTTTAGATTTTTTTAATTTAACTTAACCAATGTATTGAAGCCAACTGGAACTTGAAAAAAAGCCTCTGAAGCCCCTGTTCATTGAAGATTCATTAAAAATGGCAAAATCAAACACTTTTTATCCTGGAATTAAATGTTTTATTGCTCTTTTTTATTCTTTCTCTTCCTCTTCTTCCTCTACTACTTCTTCCTCTTCTTCTTTGCACATTTATTCAAGTTTTAATTTGTTTTATACAAGGTTGTATCATTGTTTAGCACTTTATTAATTTCCAGTTAATTCCTTTATTAATAATGAATATCTCTTCCAGGCTAAGTTGTGTTTTTTTGTGCTATAATCACACATGTGTTAGTTGTTTTCAGGAGGTAAATCTAACCATGGTGTTCATCGTCCTTTCAGAAATTGTCTCTTCTGCTTTTAATATTAATGTACTATAGTTTAATGCACAGATAATGCTGTCCTATCACATTGTGGCATGCGTATACAGCTTCAGAATAAGTCTTGCATCCGCTTTCAAAAAATAAAATTCAACTCTGTTCTCTGAGAGCATTTTTTTCATCTTAACTAACCAGACCACAATGCTGGGAATCACGTTTATTCCCTCTCTCTAGGCTAAAGAGAAGTTTGAGTGGGAGGAGCAGAGGAAGGCTGAGAAGAAGGCCAGAGGTGAGGACACGTGGATGCTCCCGGATGTCGACCTGAGGTTGCAGCAGATTGGAGAGGTGAGAGTTCAAACGGTACTTTGATTTGTTCATATTTAGTTTAGGGCATGCTTAGCTTTAAGTTTAGATTTGAAATTAGCATTATGGTCTCAATGAAGCCAGTCAATCATTTTGGGTTTCATCAGAGTCAGAGAATTGCCTGATCTGTTCATATGAGAATAGTTCTTAAGTGCAGATGTATCAAGTCTTATTTTAAAATGATAAGGCTTCATGAATGACTTCATGTTGGTTCATAAAACTTAAATTTGTAGTTCTGAACATTTCAATTTACTGTTCTTCTTAAATTTTAATTAGTAATTAAAATAAAATAAAAAGTAGTAATTTTAAAACTATTTAGTATTATAATTAGTGTTATTAGTAATTAGTGTGTCCATATTGTTGTAGTCTATATTATATTATTTTCCATATTGTATAGTCCATATTTTGAGTAAGCATCAGGATTAGTTTCTTTGCGTTCCTGATTGATGTTATTAAGTGTTTTTTTTTTATACAGGACCATGCTGTGAAAAAAAAGAAAAAGGAGAAGAAAGCTAAAAAAAGTAAGAAGGAGAAAAAGAAAAAAGACCAGAAAGACAAGAAAGAAGATGGAAATGCATCATGTGATGTCTATGAAGTAGGTTTTGTATCTTTAATTGACATGTTAAACATTTGTCTTCAGGTCTGAGACATTTTTATATGGCATAAAGAGTTTAGTTTCATTTTCAAATTATTCTTTAAAATTATTCTCGCAAGTGGTTGTAGCATCAAAGGGTTTTCTCAGTTTCAAATATTTTTTTCTTTATTGTTTCAAAAGTTTCTTGTTGATCTGTTGTTGATGTTATCCGCAGGTTTTGTTTGAAAGCTAAAATTGTTTTGTTTCCTCTTTTTATATTTACCAGATGAATGAAAATTGTGAAAAAGACTTCATGGGCTGAATGGCAAGCTCAGCGCTGGTCTATTGTGTCTCTCACGTGGCAGTGCGCTTAGTTATTAACTATATTGAAGTGTCTTATTTTTATTATTAAACAAAGGAGAAATAAAAATATCATTCCCTAAAAGTTGTCACGGAAGTCCAAATAAAAGATGTTTATACAAATCTTTAGTGGCACTTTATAATGACTACATACAACAAATCATTTATCAAGCTTTAACAAATAGTTATTAAATAATTTATAAACCATTGATTTTATGTTACTACACATTTATAAGCCACTCTAATCTAGAGTGAGCAATATTTATGCTTTATAAAGCTTTTTTTGTGAGCTCATCTAAAGTGAGGACTATTTATGACTTAAAAGGCATTAATGAATGAGATATAAATGTTTATTTTATTCTAATAAGATGAAAATTGCACAGTCTCATTTGTTAATGCTTTACATAGCATAAATAGTCATCACTTTAGATGAGCTTATAGAAACAGTTAACAGATAGCTAATAAATGTTTTATAACTATCCGAATTACATTAGGATTGTGTTAATAATGCATTTATCTCTGAATATTATCATTTATGAATGTGCTTTTAAATAGTTTAACAATCATTTATTAACACGTTCTAAACGATGTCATTAATCACTCAGTTTTTTAAATACTGAAAAGTTTAATTTATAAATTATTAAATGATCCTCAATAAAGCATGGATTTTGTGTTATTAATTATATTATATAAACATATATAAATCAGGAATAAACCCTGTAAACTTATATTTATGAACACCTTACAAATGTGTAATAACATAAAAACAGTGGTTTATAAATTACTTTATACCTATTTGCTAATGCTTAATAAATGATTAGTAGTGCATAGTTATTATAAAGTGCTACCAAATCTTTTGATGCCAGGCTTTAAGATGAGTTTTTTTCTGCTGTAAAGTTAAAAGGAAATATACGATTTGTACCTTTTAAGAGCAGATTGGACTAAATTGGTCATTCCAAATGATTTAATGGCAGCCTTCTTTGAGAGGACGTTTATCAAAAAACTTTACTGAAAGGAATGTAGAGGTTTTTTTACACTATCAACAGAAAAAGTGAATGTAAACTTGGGGTTTACACAACATTTTTATACATATTTTTACATTTATTATTGTATTTTTAATATATTACACTTGTAATATATTTTACATGAAATGATCAATCAATCTTTAAAATGTGGTACCTTTTTTCCCCTTTCATAAATTAGTTACCAAATTCACATAAATTGCTGTACAAATCCTGTTACTATTTTACAGAATGGTATTGAAAAATGCACGCACACAAATAAAGTGATAACAAAGAGTATCCCTCCCTCTCAGCTCTCCAGTCCTGAGCTCTTACCATAGATTTCCAAATCTTCATTTTGTTTTAGTGAAGTAAATTCTTAGTCTGACAGATCCTGAAGGGCAGCAACATGTGTAAGAAATGGTTGCCATTTGGTGGAAGTAAGGGTTTTTAAAGTTTAAAAAAGAAAGCAATGTCCTTTAGCCACATTGAGAGAGAAGGTGGACTGGAAGATTTACCTTTCTGTTCCAGCCTCTAGTGGTCAGTCATTGAATTGCAGTTTGTTGCATCTCTATTAGTGACTTTGAGCATCAACAGCTAGCAGGATTTGTCTGCCCTGTCAGCCGTCATTGCTTAAAGTCCCTTTTGGCTTTACAGAGCAGGAGGCTGCAGCTTGATTCTCCCCAGGGAAACATTAGAGTAAACTTAGATTAAAATGTAGTTTTGGTAAGAGATATCTCTTAACAAAATGATAAATAAAATCAGAGCAGCTCTTAATAATAAAATCATAAGCATTATAAGAGCAACTGAGATTTATGACTTATTAAAAAAAAAAAATTTTGTTTTCAGGACTCGGAGGACGAGTGGGTGGAGGCTCCTAATCCGACTGGAGGCGGAGACAAGGCAAGGAAGGCAGAGTCTGGGGCTACGTCCACCTCAAGTTCAAGCAATGATAATCAAGTACGATCAGAACTATAGCTGAGAGAGTTGTCCTTCTTTATTAGGAAGAGACTTCATGAAATCCATCAATGGCTGCGAAACTCTCCTGTCAATGCTTCCTGCTTCTCTAATTTAAGTCCTAAAAAGTTGATCTTGTGGCCTAGTAGATGTTTATAGCGTTGTATGGAGTATAAATCGAGGAATAGCCAGACCAATATTCACATCACATTTCAACCTTAATTCGACTTTTAAAGACTGCAAGTTAAAAGAAAAAAACAGATAAACATGCATATCGCTTCATTTAATGCAACTTTCTTCAGTGCCAGGTTGACATCTCTATGCTATTGTGAATGATTGTAGGTGGTTTGTTATGTAGGAGATGACTGTGTTCTGATTACCCTTCTTGCTACGGTCCTTAATCACCGTCTTCAGAGAGACATTGAGTATGAGAGCGCTGGAGAAACACTGCATGTGTGGGTCTGAGTGGGTGATTGTTGTCCGAAAGCCTCTTGTGGAAGCTTCAGGGCTGTTATTAGAGGAGCTGAAGGGCTCTCTGTCCTCTCTCAGAGCCCTTCGAGGCATTAAGACTGGCACAACCGGATATTATTCACTTTCTGCTGGAGGTTCAAATCAAGTCAACATTTTTCAACCTTATAAATCCAGATTAATTAATTTATTTAAGTTACCAAACTATTTTTCTGCCTTTTAAAGCAAGAACTTCTTTTAGGTAAATATATATGATATTAAGATATTAAGGAGGCGTTCATGGATATAAACAGATCAAGCAAATCTCAATCCATGCCTCAACACTAAATGAACATTTGGTGTATTTTAATGGACTCTAAGAATAAAACTGGACAATATATTGATTGCTCATCACTGTGCTGAAGGCACACTCGAAGCTCTGGGAGTGGCAGGGGCTTTTGCTTCTCTGCCCTGCAATTATGGACTCTCTCTTCGTTTTGACCTTATGTTTACCTCAGAGCTGACCTCGTTTAAGTCAGCACCTAAGAGCCATCTATTATTTTTTGCTGCTATTTTTCTTTCCCCTTTTCAGTGCCTTGGTTTTTTTTTTGTGGGACGCATTATAAATAAAAATGTAATTGATTATTGCATTCGTTCAGAGTGAAGTTTCATCAAAAGTAAGTAATGTATGAGAAGAATGTGAGCGCGAGTAACTTGCTGAATGCTATTTCTAAGTTTATTCTCATGATTTGTCGTCTTTAATGTCTTTACTCATCTTTGATTTTGGTTTATCAATCAATCAAGTTTTTATATAGCGCTTTTTTGCAGTTGCTTTGAAAGCAGCTTCACAAAGGCCTAGTCTGGATCAGGTAGGGTAAATAGGAGTTCCCTCTGTGAGGCCCCTGGGAGCCTCGCTGACTGAGGCAAGGAACTAGTTTCCTCCGCAGCATAAAGATGGAACTTTGACTAAAAGTTCGCCAGACAGCACCTGAAAAAAACTAAACAAAGACAAACAAAGACAAAACAGACATTAAGAAACGAAAAACAATGGTTAGAAAAATTTTACAGAAAACAAACAGGTGATCAGCATCAGCTGCAGGATGCATGATAAATGATGAGGATAGGTTAGATAGGTGCATTGAACGACATTGTTTTTTCCACAGTTTGTATGTTTATAGTGCTCAGACACCATATTTGTTTGGACAAATCCCAGGAGCCAATTATTCGAATGTTAGATTAAAAATATATGTTTTTAATTTAGTTTTGAACATCCGGGTGTTTGTTCCAGGGCTTCGAGGCTCTATATCAGAACGCTCTTCCCCCTCTGGTGGATTTACTAATATTATTATTATTATTAATATTAAGATTGTTAGTAGTCCTGCTTCTTGAGATCGAAGAGAGTGAGGTGGAATATATTATGATAGGAGACTGCTCAGGTAGGCCGGAGCCAAGCCAATGCAATATTTTACAGGAAGCCAATGAAGAATGCACAGAAATGGTGTAATGTGATCATATTTCTTGTACTTTGTTCTTGTTAATCCTGGCAGAAAAGTGGGGAGAGGTCATTCAAAAATTAAAGTACATGTTTTTTTAAGGATGTTGAGTTGCTCACTTTCTGTAGCTGCAAAACTTAGCTTAGCTTAGCTTTATGAGATCTAAATGCCTCTTTTCAAATTTTCATGAAATTTGTTTCATGAGTATGATTTAGTCCTAAAAGGACCATTGAATTAGAATTTTCAAAAACACCTAAAGTATTTTTGTTAATAGCAACATTGTTTTGGGGACACAAACACTTTAATAAATTAAACAATCTTTAACAATCCTTAGTAAAACAATAGGGGAACCAGTACCAGGTTGAGAATTTATTGTTTTGTTTATGAATAAGCTGTGAGAGTGCTGAGGACAATTATTTTTTTTAAATTTTTTAATACTGAAAGTTAAAAAAATACTCTAGATGAAGAGAGAAGTAGAAAGCTTTTAAAGGCTTAACTTTAGCGAGGCTGCTCCTAGGTTTGGTCAGGGTGACCCCCTCAGAGAAAAGCACTGAAATGC
The DNA here is from genome assembly GCA_900490495.1 of Danionella dracula. Lineage (NCBI taxonomy): Eukaryota > Metazoa > Chordata > Actinopteri > Cypriniformes > Danionidae > Danionella > Danionella dracula. The sequence goes on along the minus strand of UELW01000635.1, from coordinate 26,554 downwards.
CAAGTGTGATCAAGAACCATCCTTTTCTTCTGAAGCTTTTGTTTGCCTTTTCTAGAGAGATGAATGGATGACCTTTGACTTTCTCGCGATGAAGACGACGTCTGTGTCTGAGCGGCGAGCTCAGAAAGAGGCAGCTAAAGAGGCTGAGCGGGAGAAAGCGCAGGCCATTGAGCAGGTCAGCCACGTGTGGGGAAAGATGTGCAAAATGAAGGGGTGTAAATCTCTGTTTTAAACACGATGATGATGAATGGAGAAATCTTAAACAGAGAGAAACACACAAGCCCATCTTTTATAGAAAACCTTCAATCAAACTGCGTAATATTTGGACCAGCGTGTGAAGTAACATTATCTATCTAACTCTATCTTTCTCTTTCTCTTTCAGGCTGGTCTCCAACGGTTAGAGTTGAATCCATACTGGAAGGATGGAGGAAGTGGTTTACCTCCAGAGGAATCCTCAGAAGCTGCTATAAAGAAAGGTTAAAGCAAATATTTTATTTGATTTGATTTATCTTGTAGCATTTGGAAAAAGGTTTTTGTTAGGCTTATAAAAAGTGTTTTACTGACTGACTGTCTCAGCTGGAGTGGTGAACGATGGAGGGTTGAGCTGGCTCAGGAAGTCCCATCAGAGGATGAAGGAACAGGCCGAGAGAGAGCAACGCAGTCTGGAGAGCGTGGTGGCTGAGAGATATGGGGTGAATACTGACTGCAAAACTGTTTGAATACCAGTTTTTTGAGTGGGCTGGTTTGATGCATAACTCCGCTATGCCAGTCTAGTTGAGGTTGCAAAATACTAAGTCTGTGACAGAAACACACAGCGTTCATCATGCACAACGCAGAAAAATGGCGATTGTCAAATAAGTTCATTATTCTGTTTTTGTGGTGGCTTTTAATGCTGAAGCAAAAGGCTTTATTTAAAAGACAGATGATGATAGGATTTTTGGGTTTGCTATGATTCATTCTGATCAATCATGGAGCTTAGTGATCGACTAATCAGTGATCAACAGGATGTGCTGTCACATTTTTCTTTCCAATCAGCAAAAAGTCTGCAAAGTCAGCAAAATAACTGTGGCCTAACTCTGCATGTCTTTAGAACCTCACGCATAAAGTGTGAGTGCTGGGTATAGAAAGCTTGCAATAGTTTAATATGTTATATAATAGGAAGGATATTATTGTTTGTTTATTTACACTTGTTATTCAAGCTATTTGTATGTTTTGTTTTTAATACTTGTGTTTAATTATATTGATTGAACTTGAAAGTGCTTTGAAAGTCTAATGAATCCATGGATTTGGTTTCGCACTACTTAAAAGTTCATCCCTATATGGAATACCCCCTAAAAAGTCTTTGTGTCTCCTTCAGTCATTGGAAGAGTTTCAGAAGAGACTGAGAGAAGCTGAAGATGCTACATATGGAGAGAGAAGAGGAGGACGAGAAAATGAAGAGAAAGACAGATGGCGAGATGGTGGGAGAGAGAGATGGAGGAAAAATGATCGTGATGAAGACAAGGAGAGATGGAGGAAAGGAGACAGAGAAGAAAGGATGGGGAGTTGGAAAAAGGACAACAAGGAAGAAGGGAAGGAAAGATGGAGGAGAGATTATAGGGAAGAAAGAAGGGAGATATTTCGAAGGGATGAAGAAGAAAAAAGAGAGAGATGGATGCGTGATAATGGGGAAGAAAGAAGGGAGAGTTGGAGGAGACAAGATAGAGAGGAGAGACGAATAGAGAGATCTCTGAGCGATGCAAAAAATGAGCGAGATTTTGAGAGGGGGGGTAAGTTTCTCAAACCAGCAGATGAAGTCAGGAAAGGGTCATCCAGCAATCAGAGCACAAGATTCAGAAGGCCTGATGATGATGAAAGTGGAGGGGTGGGGTCTTGGAAGCGTTCATCTACTCATCAGAGCAACGCTTTCAGAAAACCAGTTGAGGATGAAATAAGTGAAGTGTCAGCGTTTGAGCAAGAGTCGTCAGCCAATCAGGGCACAGCTCTCAGAAAACCAGCAGCCTGGAGAAAAAGCAGTGAAGTGCCGAATTTGACTGAAGTCACATCTCAGCAGAAAGCCCCAGAGAAGAGCGCCACCCTGCAGGAGGGGAGGAAAAATACAGTTACAGTAAGCAGGTGACAGCAATTAAACAAAATTTTTTTTTTCCAATTGTTTCAAACAAAATCACAATTTTATGAACAACCAAAATATATAATTATTTTGAAGTATATAATATAAACCTAAACTAAACTAAACATTTTGATACAATTACATCCACCAAACCAGTTTCTCAGAAAACCATGTGTACACCGTGTTTGCATTGCTAGGTTTTTCAAGCACAAAGGCTGCTGTAGTGCTTCCGTACGTCATATTTCTTTACTTCAGCATTGAATGCAGCAACATGTTTTATTTTGTTGATTTCCTGCATGAAGCAATGATGTTTATTTAACAATGATGATAGAATTTAATCAGAGAGAAAAGAAAACTACCATCACTCTTGTTCAGAAGTTCCACAGCATAATCTGAGAGCTGGTGCTGTTGATGAGTCTGCATAAGGCTTTGTTTTTTTAGATGATGTGCAATTCACAGGCATTTAAACCTTTTTTACAGTAGGTAGCAATGGTCCTGATCAGCAGTTCCACCTGTCCATAGATTAAACACAAATTAAAAGGTTTATATGTTTAGAGAAATCAGCTTATTGAACAAACCTTTTTTGTCTCATAAGCTGTTTTTCCCGTTTACATGACACGACAGAAATCAGTTTACTGAGCGTAACTGAAATATGGATACACATACGAACTCACTCATTGTTACCTGTCTCTACAATGATTTTTTTCCAGTTCAGAGAGTGAGGAGGAGGAAGAAGAGGAGGAGTTGATCATGACTGATGAGGAGATGAATAAGTTGGGGGCCAAAATTGTCAAGGCTGAAATCATGGGAAATACAGTGAGTGAAAACCTTGTGAGCAGCTGTTTTTGTGATGAGTTATTTTTACAGCGCATCTCTGTCTGTGCACTCAAAGTGCTCTATATATGCCAGTAGATAATCCTTTCTGCTCCATAACACACTACAGGAAACAACTAATATTTAAGATTTAAAGCTCTCGCTATTGTCAGTCCTGGAAAAGTTTAGTGCGCATGTATGAATGAAAGTGCTCTGATGCTGGGGATCCTCCTCTGTCAGGGGTCCTGGGTTTTTGTTCTGTAGCAGACAGCGCTTGAGGTTTCGATCTGTTGAACATTTTGAATTGTGTTATTAGCTTTGGAGGAAAAAGCCACTACACATCAAATTTAATTGAAATTTGCTTGCTCTGAGGGCTTGTCTGTAGGGTTTTTTCACTAGCTTCATACCGCTGCTTTTAAATTTTTTATGCAGTGATGCTTCTTTTTTTGTGGATGGCACTCAGGAGACATCAACTCGCCTATCCTCATGGGGTGCCAAATAACTGCTGGAATCTGGCACTCACTGTTAAACACAGAAGAAAATGGCTTTGTAGGATATGAGAGAAAATTTGTTATGGTTTCTGATGGGCAGAACGTGACATCTGTTGTCGTTATCGAATGTCTATGTATCCTATTTTTTTTTTTATAAAATCATTTGATAACATTTATTTATATAACAAATTACATATTAGGTGGGGTGCACTCATTTAATGAGCCATGTGGATTCCACAACGATGCAAAATGAATAATGAAATTGCTATAATATGTTGATTGAATAATAAACACTAATACGCAGGCTCAGGTGGAAAAGCTGAAGGCTCAAATGGAAGCGGCTCGTCGAGTGAAAGAGAGGCTGGCTGAGAAAAACACCCAGATCAAACCGGTTTGTAAAACAAGAGAGTTGGAGAAGGAAGTGGTGCTGTTTAGGACAGACGCCTCGGGTCGAGCCTGGCCTGTTAACGCCACAGCAGCATCCTCGGAGCCCAGAGGAGGACGCCGCAAGCGCAAAGCGGTGAGTCACCAGCCGGCTTCTCTTCAATTAAACGAACCTGATTACGACAACATTCTTTGTGTTCTGCCTTATTTGATTTTTTTATGTTTAAAATATTAGTTATATTCTTAAAAAATTGCTTCTTTTCTTTCAGGTAGTTTATGAGTATAAATAATCATACCCATAAAAATTGAAATCTTTCTAGCTTTTTGTCTGCAAAACTGGAATGACTAGGTCACAGTGTTAGTGAAATGGGCCAAGGACTCCATTTACACCCATTAAGGGATCAATTCTTTATTCGGGAACGACCGATAAAAGTCATGTGCACGAGGAAGAACAATGAGAGGGGGGGGGGGGGGGGTTGTTTGGGCTAGGATTTTATTACTAATACTAATTTCAACTGCCTTCTGTTATATTTAATAAATTAAAATTAAAAAAATTAAATTAAAGCACATTGTCACTGTCTTATTCTAAGAGGCCAAAACCGTGACAGAGAACTTTCTGGGTGCTGGATTTTGTGGAGAGTGTTTTTTAACATATAAACTACAAACTTAACTCAATAATGTAGTAGGAAATGGCTAGATTGTTTAGCAACTTATATATTTACTAAGACTTTCTTCTGATTCAAAGATTGAGACACATCAGGAAGGGGAGCGAGTTCGCTACTTTGAGGATGATGATGGTGTGGATCTACGAGAGATGGTCCGGCGGGAGAAGATGAGCACGGCCGAGGATCAGAACGCTCTTTACTCACGCATGGCTGCGAAGGTGAGTCTTTTTCAGATTTTGTGCTGTTCTTATGACCTGCAAAGCTCATAAGGAGTCTTGCCTTAGTAAAGAAATAACTGAAACGACTCACATTATTCTGATCGTAGTGAAAGTAGATATGGTAAGTAGCAGACTTTTTTGGAGAGGCAGATGGCGACATTAAAGGCGCAGTATTCATCCCATTGGTCTCTCTGTCTCTTCATCCTCTCTTTAACTGGTTTTGAGTCTGTCAGAATCAAACCAAGACGTCATGTTCACCATGGATACAGGAAGTATAAGTGACAAACATTTGCACATTTTAGCACCACATCTCTCTGTCTGTCTCCCTGTGCCAAGTTACCCTGGCATAGATGGTAAAAGTGTTAAAGGGACAGTGCGGCTAAAAACAAGAGAAGTTTAAAGATATTTTTATGATATTTATTGTGAACCTTATTTATTTTATTTTTTTAGAGTTTTATCAGCTGTTGTCTATGTAGTCTTGAAGATAAATTTCACTGAGCATTTGAAGATGGATGTACATGTGGCGCGATGGGTAACTTGGTGTGGTTTTTCTGTCTGTTTTCTATTTGTACTCTGGCATCCTCCTGGATAAGCCTGCTTCAGGTAACTTAATTGAGTGTTGATATGAGAGCAAATGTGGCCCTTCGATTCACTGGCCACTAAGTGGGCAACATTTTTTTAGCTCAGTAGCTGGGTTTTTTTTTTTTTTTTTTTTTTTTACTGGAGCTTTGCTTAATCATGAATTTGCTACCAGACTTAAATCTTGCATCATCAGCTTCTTTTTCAGTTCTCTAAACCCCTCGTCCTATCAAGGCCAGACTAGAGGAGTGGTTAAGATTGTGGTGTACAGGCTCTCTTGTCCCAATACTTAAATTGTCCTCATGTCTGGACTGTTATCTGAATAAAACAATTTTAAAACAATTGAAATGAAAACTTATTTTTTAAACAGTTGAATGCTCACCTGTGATTTGATATTTTATAAAACAATTCTTTTTGGTTAATAAAAAATGCAGGGTTAATAACAAGAAGGCAGGAAAATTGTTCTCTGTGTGTTAGAACACATGTGGCCTGAAGACTTGTCTCTCCTGATCTCACACCTAGGCTCAAGTACACGCTGACCCAATGGCGGCAAAGTAGCTGATGTGAAAATGTGGTAGACACTAGCAAAACCTGGTGAATCCAGTAAAAAAAAAAATAACAGGAATTTAACATTAAAAGTAGATTTTTTATACCATTTTTAAAATATAGTTTTTATAAATTACATATACCAAATAAATGATAACTTAGTTAAAAATGTTCAAATATATTGCAGCTAGTGGATTATCATAGTTGTTAATATAACCATATAAACAAATATAATAGCGATTGAACAAAATACATAATGTTTTCACATTTTTTATTTTATTTTTTGATTGCATAATTAAATTATTTATACAAATGTTAAATATATTTGCAAATATTTCAGAGGAAATAAACAAACGTAACAGGTTTGTTAGTTTAACATACACAATACAACATAAGCATAGTGTGGCTGGATTTCGTACCACTAACTTCAGGTTTATAGTGCTATACAGAATAGATCCTTTCTGAGTTGAGCTTGCATGTGGGTGCTTTAATTCCTTCAGGCAGTACCAAAAACATGCTAAAGTTGAAGTAAAGACTCTAAATGTCTTTCAATGTGAGCTGGAGATCAGCAGATTCCAGTGAGCCAAATCATTAATCGGGAAGACACATGAAAAGAGTACAAACACACAGATAAAAACTTTTTGTCAGGTGCAGCAAAAAAATATATATTTTAACAAATTCACTAAATTATACTTCAAACACTTTTTTCGTTTGTGATAAAATTGTTAGCATTGGAGTGCCTAAATCTCTGTAGCACCACCATGTGGTCAGAGACTTTCCACAGAATTCTGTTGTCATCAAATGACAAGGAGCGTCATTACGTCTATATTTCACTCGACCTGGATGAACGGCCCCTGCGCGGTTCAGGATTGTGAAGACACAGACTCTTGGAATTTGCTCCATTGTGGCCTTATTTTAAACCAGGAAGATTGATGGTGCTAAACGATAAAAAGAAAGTCTTATATTAAATAAAAAAACGTGTTTTAAACAGTCTTAAGTCATGTAACCAGATCCCTCTCTACACATAGTTCAGATTTATGTTATTGAACCGTTTTCATTAAACGTTCAGAAACAATGGCATTTAAATGTAAATAATGAATAGTCTGATAAAAAAGTAGGAAAGACATTCAGCATGTTTCAAATGGTCTTTTTAGTTCAGTAAGAAAGAAGCTCAAAGGGGTTTGTAAGAAAAAAATGAAGATAGAATGAATAGTTTTGATTGAAGTATCCCTTTAAAGCTCTAGCTTCTTCTGCTCATCGTCTCTGTTTGCCTCCATCTGTCAATCAAACTTGCCCGTGTGAACAGATCCGCTTCCCACTCACATCACCCGTTGCTACGGATACGATGGCTTATTGTCTGCTTGGTGTACCAGTGTTAAACCTCTTCACACTTGTGTGTTTATGGTGTGACTCTCTCTATCTCTCTGCCTCTCTCAAACACACTCAGTTGGTATTGTTTTGCCATGTTAATGAGGATATCACGTTGGGTTCCTCAGGTGAATATAACCATCTCCAGTCCAGAGCCTGTTCCTCATTCAGAGTGAAGTAAAAACATGATTTGGATGATTTATAAGCTTTGTAAACTAGAGATGAGCACTAAAATGCTCTCAGTGGTCGTTCATCATGTTAATACAGCATATAAGTGAGGACATTTGACCCCCGAGAGTAGAGCTAAAGCAGTCCGCACACAAACACGCGCTGTATTCATGTAATCCCTGTAGCCTGGCCACATCTGCTGCTGTTTTCTGGGTTCTTCTCTGGATATTAATAAGCTGCAGTTTTGTCAGTATTAAATGGTGAATCTGCACCTGACCCCTGCTGGTCACATGACTCCCTCCAGCAATCCAGTGCCTTCCTCACAGCTGGATTTCCCTGTTGCCCAAGCAGATCATCCACTGAGAGAACAGCACAGCAGTGCAGAATGCTACTGTGTAGTAGGAGTTTTCAGATTATAAGTGAGATTTAAGAAGATTTCAATCATCCTATTGTGCTTTGTTTAGACTCTCAAGTTGGTGCCATGTGTCACACAATGTAAGCTCAAAAGCAGTGGATTCGGTCTAAGTATCAAAACCCAATTGCAGCAAACCAATAAGAGCTATCAAAAATAACTGCAAGCACTTATGTGGGGTCAAGTCGTCAGAAAGGAAACCATTCCATTAATTGGCCAATTGAAGAAAATAACTTGGTTTGAATTTGTTTGAGGTTCAGAGCGTTAAGAGACATTGTTTTTTCCATTATCCATATCTGGACCAACAGAGACTAATTTGTTTTGACAAATAACCAGTAGGTTATCCAATTTCTACATATTCTACACCAAACACACGTTTTGGTGAGTTTGGTAAAAAAAAATTGGACGTCATGCGAAAACAGACAAATCAGCTTGAATTCTATAACTTTAGATTGTCATGACCTGAAATTGGTCTGGTTCAACTTTTATGTTTAATTTAAAATGGTTGACCTAGGAGGTGTTCAAAAAGGTATGTTTTTTATTTTATTTAATTAAACATGGTAAACAGGAAGGTGTCTGTGTTCTTAGCATGCAAAGACAAAAACTAGCATTATTTATTAGCAAATTTCACAGTTAGTTATTTCTTTTGACCATGAAGTGGTTCTGCTGGAAATTTATTTGTGTAGCATGAGTACTTGGGGACGAACATGCATATAATATTAAATTAGTAAAATGTAATATTGTATGACTTGTCACTTAGATCTAAATATACTGAGACCAGTTTATTGATTTTTAGGCTCAGTGCTAGGTAGTTATTTGCTAAAAAATAGCAATTTTCCATGTGTCAAACTTTTAGGGGGCCCTGCGTTGAAAATCTACAGGGAAAGTCAGATCAAGATTAGGATCTTATGTATCAAACTTGATCTTAATATTCAAATAAGTGTTTATGAAACAAGAACTACATAGAGTACAATCACTTTGGGATGAACCAATTATTTTTTTCCCTGATAGACTCTGGTTCTCAAATGTGCTGATTTTTTTGCATTTTCTCGCAAACCTAAGTCGTTTAACACACTTTAAACAGCTTGTTTCCACAATTAGTTTGTTTCTTTTGCTTTATTTTCTTGTTTGCATTTCTGGCAAAATCAATTGAATATCTGAAGCCAAATTTTGAATAAAAAAAAGCCATACTTTTTTTCTTTGAGCTGATCGGTGCATCTTTTGTTTCTTTTAAATGAATTGCTAGATTTTTCATGGTGTAACCCACAATAAAATGATTATTGAGGGAAACTTACTTTGTTAATGCTTGAGTTTATGTGATTTCTTACAGATGATGGGGAGGACAGATGGTGATAACTACACCCTGGATGACATGTTTGTGTCCGGCGCTGCTCAGAAGGAAAGATCTGGTCGAGATGAGGAGCGACAGAGGAATAAAGCCATGCAGGAGACACGCCGGTTAGCTGGACGAATGGAGAAGTGCCCGCACTGCTTCGACAGCTCTGAATTACCCAAACACCTGATCATCGCCGTCGGAAATAAGGCACGATTTATCACTGGTTTAATTATATCAACCGTTATTTACATGGTGTGTTCACACCATGTATGCACATGTTCCAAATTTTGGTAAAATCTGTCAAAACAAGGCTGTGTATATTTAATTTTGATATTTGATAACAATAATTTTACTGCATATAATTGTATAAATAATACATATTAAGAAAATCAACAACACAGACTTATCAATTGTGTTTTTTTAATATAAAAAGTATAACAATGTGTAAAAGAAAATTGTTGACTGGAAACCTATTTGAACTTCCTCCTAATGATCTCAAAGTTGTAAAATGAGTCAAGACGATTCTGTGTGAAAATAACAGACTGGTAAACATGAGCTGAAACCATTAAATTATTGTGAAGTTTAAAATGTGCTGAATACAAACTAAACTTGATGTAAAATCGATTTACATATATTCTAAGCCAAGGGTCTTATTCTCTATTCTTTTAGGGCATCATCCCTGCCCAGTTTGCTCCAAACTTAACTAACTAAACTTAAGCTCTAGGTGTGTCTCTTGAAACAGAGATGGAACAATACCCAACAGAGTGCTGCAGCCCTTCAGGAATTGAGTTTGAGAACCTTGCTCTTAGCCAATCAAAACATTAGACTTAGGAGACATAAAAACAGAGCCCCTCTGATGTCTAAACAGAACCCATGTAAAATATAGCGTAGCTGTGCCCTGTGGAGGCATGTAAACATCTGAGCGACCCCCACCCTGATCATTTGAGCTCCCTCTCCTTGCCGTAGAGAGCAGAAGTATAGTGTCACAATATTTGAGGTATCGTCAGTGTAAAATACATCTTCTTTTCATTACATTGTATCTGTTGTTTTGTTCAGAATCAGTCTTGCATGATCACTAAAGGGTGAGAAAGAGACAAAATTTACTCTGTTTGCTTCTTCTGAAAAAAAGAAGTCTGTAAAAGTGAGGCTAATCTCTGTGGCAGCCGGTCTGTTTCAGATGTCATTTGTGGAGTTGTGTTAAGAGGATTTCTCCAGCTGCTCTGTTTGTCAGAGTGTTTGGGTTAACATTAAACAGGCTGCAGAACCAGCTCTGGGTTTAGCTAGTTGTCAACCAGCTATTTGCGGTTAATTTACGAAGTATACGAGATGCTGCTCTCTTCTTTTGCAGCGAATAAGAGCAGATTGTTTTTAACTGAAACAGCAATTCGCTGAAAATCTTTGCTTTGCAGCTGTAATGGATAGTAGCATACCATATCAGAGTCAGAAAACCTACTCAATCCTTTTTTAGCTAATAATAGGAAGGAGTGTCTGAGCTGGACTGTCAAAACACATTAGGAAACAAGTTGTATATGACAAAAAAAACCTATAAACTGAAATTAAAGATGCAGGATGCATTTGTTTTGGCATTCAAACGGACTTTGAATCCCATCAAAATAAGTTCTTGAGATGTGTTTGAGTGAATAAAACATCGACTCTGCTTCCCAGAAGTTGCTTACTACACCAGTATCTGCTAAACTAATGCTTTGTTCACACATACAGTGAGGAAAATAGGTATTTGAACACCCTGCTATTTTGCAAGTTCTCCCACTTAGAAGTCATGGAGGGGTCTGAAATTTTCAGCTTAGGTGCATGTCCACTGTGAGAGACACAATCTAAAAACAAAAATCCAGAAATCACAATGTATGATTTTTTCAACTATTTTATTGTATGATACAGCGGCAAATAAGTATTTGAACACCTGTCTATCAGCTAGAATTCTGACCCTCAAAGACCTGTAAGTCCACCTTTGAAAATGAAAAAAAGATCCACCTCCACTCCATTTATTATCCTAAATTAGATGCACCTGTTTGAGATTGTTAGCTGCATAAAGACACCTGTCCACCCCATACAATCAGTAAGACTACTGCCATGGCCAAGACCAAAGAGCTGTCCAAAGACAAAATTGTTCACCTCCACAAGAATGGAAAGGGCTATGGGGAAATGATCTGGAGAAGATCTGTGTGGAGGAGTTGGCCAGAATCCCTCCTGCAGTGTGTGCAAACCTGGTGAAAAACTTCAGGAAGCCTTTGACCTCTGTAATCACAAACAAAGGATACCGTACCAAGTATTAACATTGATTTTCTCAGGTGTTCAAATAATTATTTGCAGCTATATCATACCATTAAATAGTTAAAAAATCATACATTGTGATTTCTGGATTTTTCTTTTTAGATCATGTCTCTCACAGTGCACATACGCTGAAAATTTCAGACCCCTCCATGATTTCTAATTGGGAGAACTTGCAAAATGACAGGGTGTTCAAATGCCTCTTTTCTTCACTGTAAAAGCAGAAAAGTGGAGCATCTGCATGTCCCACTCTGAAAGGACCGCAGAACTGCTACCAAAAATCTGCCCAGATCGTGCATCAAAACAGGAAGAGCATGGAGTTCTTCTCTCTTTCAAATAAGTCTCTCACTTTTTGCCACTTTTTTTCAGCACACTTCAACTACGTCTATTGTAGTTTTTCAACAATAAAATGATAGCTAAGCAGCTAAATCTAACTGAGTGTCATTCTATTCTCAACATGCTTAGAAAACTTAATTCACCAGATTCTCCTTCGAGTTTTGTTGTTTCAATACACTGAAACTTTAATTTTCTTCACTGTTTTTGTCGAAACCTCCCTCCGAAAGCTCGTCATTAGTCAAGAGCAAGCTGATTGATTGAAGGAGACAGTTTTCTGACAATTTTTCATCTTCTGAATTCTTTACAATGTTGCCAGATTGTTGGGCGAGGAAAATAAAGATCTATAATATTTTGGATTATTTTAAAAAACAGTTGAAGACTGAAAAAATGTTGCCTGGTCTGATGAGTCTCGATTTCTGTCAAAATTTGGCGTAAAACAAAATGAGAACATGGATCCATCATGCCTTGTTACCACTGTACAGGCTGATGGTGGTGGTGGTGTAGTGGTGTGGGGGATGTTTCCTTGGCACACTTTAGGCCCCTTAGTGCCAATTGGGCATCGTTTCAATGTCACGGACTACCCGAGCATTGTTTATGACCATGTCCATCCCTTTATGACCACCATGTACCCATCCTCTGATGTCTACTTCCAGCAGGATAATGCATCATGTCACAAAGGTCAAATCATTTGAAATTGGCTTCTTGAACATGACAATAAGTTAATTCTACTAAACTGGCCCCCACAGTCACCAGATCTTAACTCAATAGAGCATCTTTGGGATGTGGTGGAACGGGAGCTTCATGCCCTGGATGTGAATCCCACAAATCTGCAAAATGTTTTCCTATCAATATGGGCCATCATTTCTAAAGAATGCTTTCAGCACCTTGTTGAATCAATGCCACGTAGAATTAAGGCAGTTCTGAAGGTGAAAGGGGGTCAAACACTGTGTTAGTATGGTTAGTTTTTGTTGAGTTTGTGCTGGAAACTGTCACTCAGATCTGGCAACCCTGATTCTTTGCTTCTCCCGTGACTGCAAGAAATACTCTGCTTTTCATGCGTATTCACGTATTCTCATTGGTTTTACAAATAAATTCTTGCTCTTCTGCTATTCACTGTGAACAAAGCAGATAAAAGTACACTTCAGGGGTACCGATAATGTATCGATATCTTTAGAAACAAACCACCAGTTAACAGTAATCACGGTGCAACATCTTTGTCCTTGAATTGACAATTCAATTTGAAGGATGATGGTATTAAAGGGGATTAGTTTGCTTTAAATGATCATCTTACTTGCAGTAACATCTGTACTTGCATGAATTATTTGTGTTAATTTAAAAATGTATTATTTTTAAATGTTTGCACATTTGTATTTTGGGGGAGAAGAGTCTATTTAATAAACAAATAAGATTTTTTCTTCCTGTAACCTCTGCCCCCCATCCCCCAACCTCTTTTGCTCTCACTACCACTCTTTCTACCTCCATATCTCTCTATCACTCATCACTTTACTTCAACTCTCTTCACACACACACACACACACTCTATCTATTGCTCTATTTCTATCTCTCTTACTCTCTTCATCTCTCTTTTTATGTCTTCTCCTCCCATTCTCTCTCCCCCTTAGGTGTACTTGTGTCTTCCCAATGCTGTGTCCCTGACTGAAGGTCATTGTCTAATAGTCCCAGTGCAGCATCACACAGCCGCCACAGCTCTGGACGAGGACCTCTGGAGTGAAATACAGGTCTTAACTCTGAGCACATTGAGTCACTCTACCTTCTTCTCTTCACCACAACCATGTGGCTTGTGATGCTGTTTTGTAGCATCTACATTGCCAATCATGTTCTCAAAATCTTTCAGATCATTAACAACAGCATCCCTATGTCACGCAGATGTTTCGCAAAGCTTTGGTTCGTGTCTTCGACTCTCAGGACCTGGATTGTGTGTTTATGGAGACTCATATGAACCCTAAAAGGCAAATGCACATGGTGTACGAGTGTGTGCCGCTGCCAAAGGAGCTTGGAGACATGGCCCCCATTTATTTCAAGGTAGACTGAATGGAACGGTCTTTAATGTAGAAGTAGTACTTATTTAAGTCGAAGACTTGCAAGTCATGGAAGTAAGCAAATACAGGCAGTAAAATGCTCATATTAATTTCTATTTCTGATAATACCATTTGTTTGCTTTTTAAGTCGGCTTGATGAGTTAATTGCTATTTTATTTTTGAGTATTGCTGTAAAGCACAGTTAAAGTTTTATTGTCTTGGTTTAGATCACTCATTTTGACAAGGGAAACATTATATTATAACTTGTTTCTCAGAATGGAATAGTTTTTTTTGATGTGCTATAGTTTTAATACTATATAATTCAAATTATACATTTCGAATTATAATATTTTATACTTAGTTATGCTATGAAAATTTTAATATGCTTTATATAACATTCAGTGTAGATTAGAAATTGTGAAGAACATTTTTGCATTGTTTCTTTGTTTATATTTGTCAGTTTGTTTATTTGGTGTAAAAAAAACTAGAGCAATGTCAATCATTTAATAATAGCTGAACAATCACTGAAGAGAACTGTAATACTGTTTATAAATAATAGCTTCAGTTTATTACACCATGTTTCAGTTTCTTTGTCCTTCCTGTGTTAATCTTTGGAGTTTGTGTTCAGAAAGCCATTATGGAGTCGGACGAGGAATGGGCTATGAATAAAAAAGTGGTGGATCTCTCATCGAAGGATGTCAGGCAGGCTGTGAGTCTTAACCCCTCCCCCATATCTTTCTATCGGATTTGTTTTTAGAGGTTTTTCCCCATCTCTGCAGGTCCCTCGTGGGTTGCCATACTTCTCCGTGGATTTTGGCCTACAGGGCGGCTTCGCTCACGTCATTGAGAATGAACAAAAGTTCCCACACTACTTTGGCAAGGTGCGCTAGAGAAGAATACATCTGTCATGAATTGTCATTATCTTTATCAGCATTTTTTCGTGCGCAACAAAGAATAATCTAAAGCAGTTTTAGACAGTCTCAGTATATGTGAAGGAGAGCATATGGTTACCTGGCACAGAGTACGGCTGTCAAATGCTTTATACGGTAAACTTTTGGTGTTGTGTGTTCTTCAGGAAATCCTGGGTGGGATGCTGGATCTGGAACCCAGACGCTGGAGGAAACCCATTCGTGAGAATTTTGACGACCAGCGTAAGAAAGTCCTGAAATTCGCTCAGTGGTGGAAACCGTACGACTGCACCAAAACTGATGTCTAACCAATCAGAGCTCATGTGAGTTCAGTTTGAGTTCTGATTGGCTGGGCCATCACTCCTTTTTAAAAGCTCACATCCATTTAACTTCAATTTCAAAGAGGATTTTAATGTTCCTGCAAAGTAGAAGATGTTTTACAATGTGCAACTAAATTCCATTTTTTGGGAAAGAAATGTGTTAAAATGTGTATTTCTGCTCTCACTTCTGTGAAATAAATGCAAATTGTGAATTTATTTCCTACCTTACCTTCTTGTGTTTTTAAGATAAATGAAACTAAGTAATCAAACTAAATATTTCAGTACCTCCTGATGCTCAGCTGGAAATCTACTCTGACTTCCTGATATATCGAGATTGTCAGCATTCATTTATTATGTTGTTATAGTTACTACACTGTGTATTGAACATCGCTTGTCTTTTATGATCATAATGTTGTTTAGATAGTTTTCCGTGGTGCGCTAAAGCAGCTGCTTCATTGAGAGGTCTGTAACACGCACACACCGAGTCCATGATTTATGTTTGTGACATAAAACTGCCCTCTCACATGCCGCTCAAGGGCCACGGGTCGGGTCCCAGAGGTCCCGTGTGTGTCTGTGTGTGTTTATGGATGCTCAATCAAATTACATTACACTCTTCCAGTAGTAATTAGAAGCACTGAAGCCCTGAATGGCAGAATTAGTCACACAGCACTGCACAAACACACACTGGCAAGCGTGAAAATTCAGATTAAATGTCGCACCGTCAGGTAACATGACTCGTAAACAGCTTTTCACATTTTACTAATGTTCTTAATGTGAGCAAACTAACATATTAACTCATTATTGAACGTTTTATGTAGTGGCATTTGCCTAGTAACTATCTTAAGATAACGTGTGTATTATGTGTTTTATTCCTCTGGAGATTTTTTATGAGGTTTGTGTTACTTTTTATTAATAGGTATTACATGTGTTAAAGAACCCAGCAGTGCAGTAAAACAACTTAAACCAAGATAACAACATAGTTGAATTCTAGAAGTAATACAGCAGCCACAAACCATACACTCTTATAGTACCCCATTAAGTCTTTGAAAGGGTGTTTTATGGCTTTGTGAGTCACCAACAATAGTTTGACAAGCATAATAAACGATTTCCCTATCTTCTAATGTTCATATAAATTTAACTGAACCCAGAAATATTTGTTTGCCCCTCCTCAACCTGAGCTGCTCATGGAGGGGCTGTATGAGCTCTTATCTGTCGCTGTCATACACATGTTGTAACGATCCCAGGTTTGCTGGTGTTACATCTTTAAGAATATGTTTAAGGATGGCAGCAACAGGAGAAAGAATTAAAAGATAAACATTTGACAACAACAACATTCCTTTTTTTACACAAATCAACAATGTCCTTTTAATTTCCAAAAACAAACGATCCATGATCGAGTTAAGCTGATTGGAGATGCTCCAGTGAGGTGAGTTTTTTTCGACATGCTGGAAAACTTTTCTCTCGGGTGAAAATACAATTCAGCTCCTGTATAACATTATTCCATAAAGAATACGTTCAGTTTCCAGCAATCAGACACAGATACATGATTACTCTCTGGTTACATAACTCGATCTCCACATATTTAGAGCACAGATTTTATTCAAGGTTTTTACTGGCACTATTAAATCACCCTTTCCTGCATACGATTGTCAGTGATAGGCTTGCATCCTCTGCTCACTTAATTTTTTTTTAACATGACGAGACAGCAATGTAGAGCTAGGTATTGGACTTAATGAATGGTGGGAGGGCCGTATTCAGCAAAAGACACTAATTTGATTCACAAAGCACGTTCTCATTTAAATCTTCAACTGGGTGTTTTTTAAACTCACAGCAATTTTTTTCATAAATTGGCTCTTTAATGAAATTAGTTGACTCGATCTACAATTGTTAAACCAAACGTTCTACAGACGTTTTGAATAATACAATTTTTTTTAAGTATCACTAAAGTATCTACGTTGATTATACTGTCTGTAGACAGGCTGATTTAGATTATGATTGGGTGCTAGTGTTCTTAAATAATAATAATAATATTTATAACAATAAAGACTTTGGTTCAAAGAAGCCTTTTTTAACCCGCACTATGTAGAAAGATTAATAATAAGTAAAATTCCACATAAAACTGATTTATTATTATGTTAAATCAGCTCCAGAAATATTTGTAGTTTAGCTTAGTTTTATTTCATAACATTTCTGCTGCTCCACATTCACAACAGCAACTTGCACTCAAACAGCTACTTGAAAACAGTCTATTTTTTGCTTCTCTTGTGATAAATTTCAAGCATTTAATTTAACTCCACTGCTGTGAAATGGATGCACTATAAATGTTAATGCTTTGCCCTTTTTAATTTGATTTCTGCTTATTTCTCGCTCTCTGAGAGACAAGAGGCTGCTCCAGTGTTAATATATGAACAAAAGCAGGCAGAACGAGGAAAGTGGGTCAGTCTCTGGAGCGGAACGAGGGATGATGAGCAAAGGACAAAACAGAGGGAGAAATATCCAGAAGGCATCGGCAGGAGAGAGAGAGAGAGAGAGAGAGAGAGAGGGAAGGGCGGCTTCAACCTTCACCTCTACTAACATGAGCTGACTCTTCTGTATGCAGAGGGTTTTTTCAGCCAGCTCTGCAGCGCTCAAAGAAAAAAGATTTCAGATGATTATATAATGTTAGGTTGAATGTTAGAGTTGTATAATTAGATGAAGCCCTGTCACGAAGCTTATGGAGTAATCTGTCAACTGTTGTAAATCTGCATTAGTTGAATGGGGGTTTTTTTTTTTCAATGTTGCGCTCAAACAGACAGTACTTGTTACTATTAAAGCTATAATTTAAAAAATGCGACTCTGGTTTTATTGGATTCTTTAAATGTCAAACGTGTATGATTCATGTTTTCAGAAAAATATATTTTTTGTCAGGACTTTTAGAACACTCTAAAAACACTTTTAGTCAAAGCTTCTTCAAATGCTATCACACTATTCAATCATTAGATTCAGTAGGTAGCCTACTCAACTTTCTTGCATAGGTGGTCCTCAAATTCTAGTGTGAGGTCACATTGGTTCATTTGACAGGACCAATTTTTAGGAAAAGGTAACCAACATTTTTTTTTACCTTTTCACCTCAGTATGTTGTTGCATTTTAATACTCTGTTGTATAAATTCAATCTACGGCACAGATTTGAGCCAGAAGATTGCACTTTAGTAGGAAAAGAATATTTTATCTTTTATAGAAAAATATCATACACATATAGCCAATTCTATTTCATCATGCCTTGTTAATAAAAAAGAAGGGATGACTCTTAGCTGTACTAAAATGACGAGAATCTGAGGGACGAATTGACGAAGAGCACGACCCTTCACGAAGTACAAGAAGCTGTCTAGTTATCTAACCTTTAAACTAGACTGCAAGTTTAATTTTGACCATTGAATAAGAGCTGTGGTCAAGTCCAGCTTTGGCAAAGCTAAAGGCATTTATCTTATGTCAACATTACGAAAATGTAATATAACTACATCTTAGCTGTATTACGTCCATGCTCTATATCTTGATGTCACCATGTTCTGCCTTGCTTGGTTCCAATAAGTTCAAAATGCAGTTGCTCGCCTGCTGGTCTGAACACACAAAAGAGAGCATATAACCCGATTCTGCCATAACTGTCACTTTTTTTAGGATAAACATTCTTTTTTTTTAAGGAAATACTTTTTGACGTAGTAATGTAATTATATTTTGCAAGAGGCATTTTAAGGGATCACTCAACCTGATGATCTCATACAAATAGGATAAGGTGGCAAGCAAACTAAAGATGTACCTTGATGAACAGTTTTGCGAAGTTGAGGGGATTCTTAAAGTGTCCAATATGGCTCAAATCTTTTTGTTACATTGATCGATTCAAGTAATAAACAAAAATGGAATTGGGTTGAATAAGTTTGATAATATAAACTGTATAAGTTGAATAAGATATATTGAACTTGAACTCGGCTGTGTGGTGGGTCTGTGTTTGATCTCTAAGAATGTTCAAACAGGGCTTGTGCCACCCTCACTTTTATTGCCTTTAAACTTGTGACCATTACAGGGAAGAGTGAGCAGGGTTGGTTTGCATTCCATCACTCTCTCTGTTTCTTCCCTCTTTCAACTCTGTCTAATCCGAATGTCTCCTCCTCTGGAATGTCAATTCTAAAGGTTTTAAAATGATAGATATAAAGCAGCAACAAACAAGAAAAATGTCTTACTAAACTGTTTGTAAGGTAAAGAATTCATGTTAGTTTGACTTTAAATGAAAATTATATTGACCTTAACTTCGATTTCTGAACTGTGAATCCTGCTATGAAATGTCCATTTATTTGGTAGAAACTCTCTCACTCACTCTTTTATTTGGTCTCTCTCTCTCTCTCTCCTCTCTCTCTCTCTCACTCTCCCTCTCTCCTCTCTCTCTCTCTCTCTCTCTCTCTCTCTCTCTCTCTCTTCTCTCTCTTCCTCTCTCTCTCTCTCTCCCTCTCCGTTCTGCGCACCGCTGCCTCACTCTACCGTCAGAGCCGCAGAGACCCGCTCGGATCATGAGGTCTCCGTGGGGTATCACCGGTGTACCGAGCTCCTGTCTCAACGACGGAATCCGGTAAACCGAGTATCTCATCCATCGCATCGCACCCCACACCCACGCGCACGGATTCTGGCACTGCGCACGTGGTGAACCTTCGCACGGAAGCGAGTGCGCGCTGTCGGCCGGTGATGGTTCCGCGTCGATGATTCGCCCGCACCGGCCACCGCAGCAGCGTCAGCGTCATGTCCTCGCGGAAAATCTCCTCGGAGTCTTTCAGCTCCATGGGCTCGGACTACCTGGAGAGCCCCGGGGAGGACGCAGAGTGCCCGTTCTCAAGGGTCTGGAACGGACGCAGCACGGAGGCGCTCCCGGGGCCGTTCGAGGACGCGGCGGCGCACCGGAGACTCGCCCGTCGCAAACGCGTCAACCTGGACTCGCTCGGGGAGAGTCTGAGACGCCTAACTTCACCATCGGTACGCACATCCATCCATACATCCAACCATCCATCCATCCGTGGTGTGTGTGTGTGTGTGTGTTGGCGGAGGAGGGGGGGGGGGGGGTACCTTGTGGTTTTACAAGTGGGGTCACCGTCAAGCTGTTTCTAACTGACTAATTAGGACCAGCATCACGTTTGGGTTACAGAAATTCAAACACCTTAAA
Organism: Danionella dracula; assembly: GCA_900490495.1. NCBI lineage: Eukaryota > Metazoa > Chordata > Actinopteri > Cypriniformes > Danionidae > Danionella > Danionella dracula. The sequence continues at coordinate 6,392 of UELW01000635.1, read as the reverse complement.
CTTTAAAACTTTAAAATTGTGAAGTTGCAATGCTGATAAGAGAAATGAGCAGATTCCCAGTGAAACAAATGTTATTTTTTTCTTTTATATCTGAAATATTTTTCAAATTAAAATTTTAAGTTAGCTTAAGTAAAGGGTCTAATCAGGTAATTGCCACTTTGGTGCTGAGTTTTCATTCTTGTCATTTCTGATCCACAAAATAATGTCTTCATCTTTGTATCTTGTTGTTTGAAAAAGAAATAGACTAGACTGAAAAGGTTCAGTTATTAGGCAAGAAATGTTAGGGGTTTTATTTCTTTTTTTTTATTTTAGACATGATAAACTCCATAATGGACAAAAAACGACTGATTTTCAAATGTTATTTACCTTCTGAGAGTTAGTTGCTTATTCACTTTCTTATTCCTCCCTAGAGGACCTCTCTCAGTTCATGATGGGTTTGTAATGTGTCTACACAGTTAAGACTGTAAAGATGTTATGTAAATAATAATGATAAATAAGAAACCACCTAAATTGACTGGGTTTAAAGGTCAAAGCAGTAAAAGTAAAACATGATATTCTTCAAAGTCTCCAAGTTCGGGACCATTTTGTTTGGCAGCAGTACCAATCTTCACCAACGGAGGAGATCTTTTTAAACCTGCAAATTAGATGAATAATTTGGATAAGATTCTCTATTTGAATTATGCATCATCCTTAATAATGAAACGACACACTTATCTTTGTTGATTGCACACTGAGTGTTATTAACTCCAGAGCAATTGTGCTGCTGACAATGTCGTTAAAAGACTGCTCTAACGCACAAATTTTCTCAGCTCATAAATCTCTTGTGAACAGCAGAAGCTGTGACGATATCAATCTGTCTCACACACTACCCTCATGCTGTGTGTCCGATAGTGTTTGTATGCAGTGAGCCAATGAGCAGCTAGCAGTGAGTGTGTCAGCATTTATTCCGTTATTCATCCTGTTTGGAGACTGAAGCAGTGGATGAGTGTGAGGGTCATGATCCTCTTGGGACATGAATCTGTGGTTGTTTTGTATTTTCAAAGAAACTTTCAAATCAATCCAACATAGGCGACCTTCTGCATCTGAATGTTCATGTCTGATGAACCATCAAAGGGACCGGGTCATGTGAAAAACACAGGATAAATATCCTTCCTCAAACCCAATAAAGCAAAACGAAAAAATGCCATTGGACTATTTCACAACCAAGACGCATACACAGCTTGACACACAATGTGGTTTTTAAACGTTTGTGTTTTTTGCCATACGTTTGTCACTAGATATTAGTTCTCATTCCTATTTTGTAGTTCTTACATTAGTTCCTGCATTTACATTTCAGCAATGCAAATAGTTCTTCCAATGTTTTCTTACAAACAGATGTATGTTTAACATAGTTCCTGTATTAAGCTATTACTCTGTAGCTTTTATATTTGAACTCTTATGCTTTTGTTCTTGCATATTAGCGCTAAGACATTAGTTCCTAAGTTCATTTTAGTTTCGACATTTTAACTCACTATCATCAACATTTCACTCCACCTTATACATAATTTCTAAGGTTTGTCACACAGTTTAGTTTCGTTATACTACTATTGCAGTTTAGTTCTATCATTTCTGTTCTCATCCAGCAACACTTACATTTCAGGTTTTGACTTCATTTCTCAGATTTCGTTTGCTCATAGTATTACTTTCATTTACAAATGTACAGTTATATTCATTTTTGGAACTAAATTTAGGTCTTGAAATTCAGTTACCATTGCCTTTAGTTGTTTTTGTTTTGTATATTTAAGGTGTTTCACATTCTTTTATGCACTTGTTTATATTCTAGACTAGAATTCTAGTTCTTATACTACATTACAGCCATGCGGTTACTGTTTAGATTTTACATTTTAGTTCCTACAAAAGTTGTCATGTTTTAGTATCTCCAATTTGTTCTTTAACAGTAATTCCTTTAAGTTCTCACACTTTAGTTTCACCATTTCAGGCCATACAACTTCTTTGAGCTCTTATGCTCTAGACCCTACCACTTACAACTTAGTTTCTACCTTTTAGATCGTGCTAAAACTATGTTTTTAGCTAGCACAATGTTCAACTAAATTTTCACTTTTTACTCCCTTCATTTTAGTTTTATATTCTTCCAGCAAATCTTAGTTTGGCTATTTTGTCTTTATGCTTTAGTTCTCACTTTTTAGTTCATACATTATCATATTTATATCTTAAACATACATGTTTATTCAAATTCTGGTTGAATTTAAACCTTTTGTTTACATCTTTGTTCAATTCTTATGTTAATTCATCCCCACTGATAGACTGCAGAAGCCTGTTTTATTCTTCAGGTAAAGCTGGATTTGAGTGATTAATAGCTTTTTCCAAGGATTGCGATTGGCTTATCGTTCCCATGTCTCTTATGCTTATAACAATATAATGTAAAAAAACACACATTTAACAACAGACCAGCTTTGTGAATCCACTGTATTAAAGCGAATCCAGGGTTATGCTCGCCTTTCACTCCAGATTGGCATTTTTAAAATAATTTTTCGACAGCACTCAATGTATGATTCTACTTATAAATTCCTTTAAAAAAGCAAGAGCAGTGACAAGATTTTGGATTCATTTATAATGTTTGGAATGCTTTCAGATTCCGAACACAATAAAAAACATTGAAATATTTAACATTGAAAGATTTAAAGAGTTAAAAAAATTATTTACTTTTGTTCAAAGGGGATCTCACGAGCAGGTTTTACTTGACTCAGAGTATTTATTTGCATGCTATGTTTACTTCAAATCTGAAGCAAATCAGTGACTACTAGTTTAACTCTTTTTGTTGTTGTTGTTGTTGTTTTTTAGACCCCAACCATTCAAATGGCTCTGCAGAGGACTGTGGAGTACTACAGACAGAGAGAGACCAGGTGCAACTTCAAGGATCAATTTTCAAAAATATGACTGTTTTCTAACTACAAACAATTGGACAATGAAACTGAAACTTAGATGATTGTAAGAGCTATTTCTCAGTTTATGTCCATAAACCATCCGTTCTTCTAATAACAGAGGCTAGTCCTGTAGGATTCATGGCTGTTTCTCTTCAGAGCTATATTCAGGACACTTTATGAGCCTGCTGGAGGAAAACCTTGATTCTAAACACTTTTCTAAAAAATACTACGGTGCTATCCATGACAAGAATTTTGTGTGTAACTCTGGTATTTCCCTGATAATTCAACATCAAAGCATGTAAACAGTGGAAATTTTGCTCAGCAAATTTAGTGGGCAGCGTTTCAGTTTCATTGTCCAATGCCTGTCGATGGAAATAGACGGCTATTACACATACGCAGTTCCTTGGAAGGGCTGTAATCTGCCTAAATTTCTCTCAAGGCTTAAAGAAATAAAGCTATTAATAGCACCAAATTCTTGTTTTTAACTTAAAAGGCATGTGGATCTTATTGTGAGTTATAACAAATAAGATTTGACGCAACATGTAATATTTAAAATGTTAGCATTGTCCAAATAGTTTTCTGTGATTTTTCTCAACAATTGTCTCAATTGTTTCGGTCTTCAGTCCTGCGGGTGAATTGTATCATAAATATTGAGGTGCAAATGGAGAGATTTTTTTTCTGGATTTTCTTTTTAGATATTTGTTTAATCCTCGTACTACACCAAACATCAATCTTTGTAGGCGTGTTTGCCAAGAAAAATAGAAATTTGGTTTTGAAATATTTTTGGAAATAACAAAAAAATTAATGTATTTTACCCTTGATAATGACATTCATACCTCTCTAAAATAAATCAGATTTTTTTAAATGTTATGTTTAGTTAATATTGTAAATGTCATATGCTTTTAACCTTGCGCACCGCTTATAAACAGAAGTAGAAAAGACTAATTGGACAATGAAACTGAAACATGTTGTCTAATCAATTATTCATCTCTCTATCCTTTCCTTCCTATACTCATCCGCCTCCCGCTCTTCTACCTTTACAATTTTATTCAATTCTCTTCCCTTCCGTTTCCTATATTATTTCTTTCTCTCTCTTCCTCCTCCCACTGTTCTTTCCTCTACCCTCTGCATTCACGGTCTCTCTAATCATGCCTCACTCTTCCTTTCTCTTCTCCCATCATTCTCTCGCACTCACCCACCTTCACCTCTTTCCTCATTCTCTTTTCCCTCTTTCTCTCTCTCTCTCTCTCTCTCTCTCGTTTTTCTCCATCCATCTCTTCTGCCATCTGTTCCCTCTCCTATCCTTCTTTCTCTTCACTCCTCAACTTCCCCTTTCTCTTCTTTCTCTTCTCCCTATATCTCTCTCCTTCTCCATGCATTTTCTTCTTCACTTTTGTCACCTCACCCTCTCCTCTCCATTCTATTTGTTTCTCTCTCAGTGGATGTGAATTTTGTGCACAGTTTGTCGGAGGAGCAGAAGGTGTATTTGAAACAGTCAGATGGACATCTCAGGAAAACTCAAGCACACGGCTGCTGTTTTGGTGAGATCTGTTTGTGTGAAATTTGTCTGTCCGTTTCTTATTACAAATCTATTTTCATATTTCATTTTTATATCTGAACTTTGACCTCAGAACACACATGGTGCCATCTTGGAACGCGTTCCTGAAAACTCCTTCCATATTTGCAGTCTTGGTTGCTGAGCGGTTGCTATGAGACCAACTCTACCATTGCTAACGAGAATGGGTTTAAAAATAAACTGCAATGAGGCATCTTTGAACTCAACTCTGCCCAGAAAAATCCTTCTGAGATGCCAAACATGAGATTGGTTCTCTATGTGATTGATAGTTTTGTTGTTACCAGATCTTCTTGCAGTTTCTTATTGATCATGGCAGTTGTTTATTAAGTGTTGTTTTGTCCAAATAATGTAAACGCTATTGAACACAAACACTAACTCGAAAGTAACTCCAAGCTAAGATTCATAGGTTTCCTGTGAAATTCTGTTAACAAGCCAGTAACTTTCAAAACAAAACAAAATGTCTAAATAAAAGTCATTTGCTCGTTGTTGTTAACAACACTATAACCAGAAGAAGAAATAATCCCTTACAGCATTAAATTAAGAGCTGGAAAGGTGAATTGTGAATGTTATTTTGTTAATGAGTACTCAGAACAAATTCCTGTTAAAGACATGTTTGTAAGCAGTTAAACATTTGTAGTTAATCCTCAAATGTATTTACTGCCTCGTATAACCTCTCCAGGAGATTATCTGTTTCACTCAAAGGTTCATGCGTTTTAAAATGTGAGAAGTGTCGCGCGGCAGAAAAGGTACTTGCAGGTCTCTGGCTTGAACATCCTCGAGTGACCTCACACTGGTCAGCACCAGCCCCTGCTATAAGCCACACTAGAATTTCTTTCAGTCCATAATTAATTGGCACTTCTTTAAGCTTTGATGATAATATGAAATCATCTGGACAACAAGGTGGCTACTTAAGAAAACACTCCTCTCATACAAAATATAAAAAAACAAACACATTTTTAAAAGCCATAATTTCCTTTACCTAACACAGTCCAAGGGGATTTCCTTCGTCGTTCACTGATTTGCTTCAGTATTGCTCTCAAAACTACTGTCCAACTGTCAGTTCTGTCAAAACAATCAAAAAGAGCTGGGACTGACGGTCTATCCATACATCTATCTTCTTATCAGCTGAGTTCCTTTAATTTTTCAGGGGTCACCACAGCAGAATGAGCCACCAACTTATCTGGCATATGTTTTACGTAGTGGATGCCCTTCTTGCCAGACCCCACCACAGGAAACACCCATACACACTCACACATACAAACTCTTTCACCCTCATACATTATGGACAATTTTAGCTTTACCGAATTCTTTTGAACCACATGGTCTTTCGGGGAAACTGGGACACGTTGAGTAAAACCCATGCGATTATGGGGAGAAATGCCAACTGACCCAGTCAAGGCTTGAACCAGCAACCTTCTGCTGTGACACGACCCGTGCTACCCACTGCACCACTGTGATGCCCAGACTGACGGTTGGTTTGTCTAAACAACTACAAAAGATTTTTCTTCTGTCTCTGATCTGCTAACTTCGGCATTCGTAGACCCCCAGAGATGCTGCTGCAGTCTCAAGAAATCATCACCGTTTAGCTTTTTCCACTGACAATCTAGGTTCAACTCCTCAAGTCCCACCTTTTTACCATAGAGAGGCACCAAAAACAAATATAGGACGAAAAAAACATGGAGACAAACGATAGGGGACAAAAGTAAAGGTAAAATTTAACCACCATTTAATTCTACTTCAATTTTTCCATTATCAATTGCGTCACGGTGGCGCAGTGGGAGCACGGTCGTCTCACAGCAAGAAGGTCGATAGGTTCTAGTATCGGCTGGGGCAGTGGCATTTCTGTGTGGAGTTGCCTGTTCTTCCCCGTGATCGCGTGGGTTTTCTCCCGC
>UELW01000694.1:0-28452 GCA_900490495.1 Danionella dracula | reverse complement strand
CCAACTGGGAAGGTAAGAAGCTTTTTAGTTGTTTAACAGCAGCATCTCTTCCTCGCTGGGGTTTTACCAAACACTATATGTTTATTTTTTATTTAGATATCAGTAAACGTGTGTTCATGTGCTGGTACAGAAAATGTCCTTTATCCAATTGAATCAAGAGATTTTTAAGGTTATTGGGTGAACAAAGTAATGGCTGGTAATAAACAGTATCGGCTGCTTCAGATTATAGTTTTACTTCACAAATAAATACTTATTAAGATGTTGATGTCTTAACAAGCACCTTATAGCGGGATAAATTTATTCTATTAGTTTCTCCTTTATGAAATTAAGTAATAATTTAAGTTCGCGTTCAAAGTATACAGAATGTCAGAGACTGTTTTGAGTTTTGAGTTGACGTTGGTGCAACTGTGTCAGGTGCGCTGAAGGACATGCGAGGTGAGTTGCTAAGCTTACTTTATTAACAACAAAACCAAGACGTTCAAACGGAAATTTACGCAAGAGAGCTCAGACAGAAACAAAAATATCTCTCTTGACAAACAACATAAAAGGAATGCCACCGGGACCCTGGTACCGCACGGTAGGTCCCGGTCCACGAGATCGTTCTGATGACAGACAGAAGCCGCCTCACATGCTGGAACAGCGAACACAACTTATCCAACGCAAACAAGAGTTTAAGATTATCCACTGAAGAAAATAATGGCTGCTAATTAACAGTAGCAGATGCTTTAGATTGTAAGTTTTCGTTCACAAATATTTTTTAATAAGTTGATGCCAGACAAATCACCATTCTACGGGATAACTTTTTCTATTATACACGCTAAATGAAATTTAATGATCATTTATTAGTTCACATTCAAAGTCTACAATTGACTGTTTTGAGTTTGAAGTTAGAAGAACTGTTTGTTCAAAGTTTCTTTTTGATATTATATGTAAACAGACTTTAAACACAATCATAATATAAAAATTGTACGGTATTAGAAAGTCAATTAACTTTACTGTCAATAAAACATTTTTTAATTCGGAGTTTTGGGTACTGACTGAGGTCTTTTATAGTCTTGAAAATACGTTCAATTTTAGAATACCTGATTATGATGCTTACGCGATTCCGTCTGTCATAATTTACATTTCAGATTTGTATAAAAGGTCCTGCAATCTTTTTTGTGTTAAGATACTGTTTGATTCTAATCTTAATTAAGACGCTTGAGTTTTTCACCGAGTTTGAGATCAATTTTGTATTTACTGAGTAACTTTAGGACTTCAGAACCATGGACAGCAAGTTGGTAAAATATTTATTTGTATTTTAAACGGAAAACTAAAATCTTAGTGACAGTAGTTGTATACTTATTTTATATAAATAAACCGCTTTGTTTAACGATATTTTTTTTCCTCTATTTAAACACTATTTGAAATATTATGTGTATCATTTTTAACACCTGGTGGCAGTGCAGACCATGATTGACAGTAATCTGAGCTCCTCCTTCACAGCATCAGAGCAAGAAATTCTATGAAGGCTGAAAAAAAGCTTTCAGTAGAATCTGGCGATGTGATGTGGTTCACACAGCTTCCATTGTGATGTGGTTTCGTTGTTTTCATTGAGTTCAAAACGAAAGTGCTTTAAACAGCATGGATTTTCCGGAATGTACAGCTGCTGGATCATATTCTTTCTGTCTTTATGGGAATCTACGCTCGGACAGATCGTCTATTCCGTCTCCGAGGAGGTAAATAAAGGAACGGTGATTCGGGAATCTAGCAAAAGACCTCAAGATCAGCTCTCAGGAGCTAGAGTCGCGCATGTTTCAGATTATGTCTGATCAAACGCGAAATATTTCGGCGTGAATGTGAAAACAGGGTCGCTGTTTGTCCGAGAGCGGATTGATCGCGAGGAATTGTGTGGCTCTAATCAGAAATGTTCTCTGAATTTAGAAGCTCTCGCTCAGAATCCTCACACACTTATCGGCTTGAAATTAATATTGTGGACGTGAACGACAACGCTCCGATTTTTACGAGAAACACTCACATTCTCAACATTACAGAGAGGCGCAAGTGAGGGAGATCGATTTCCTCTTCCGGTTGCTAAAGATTTAGACGTCGGCAGTAATTCTCTTAAAGACTATAAACTGAGCTCAAATGAGTATTTTTCTTTAGATGTTCACAGCGAACAGAATGTTATGTCTGCTGAATTAGTCTTGCAGAGAGCATTGGACAGAGAAAAACAAGCCAAATACACTTAATATTAACAGCAAATGACGGGGGTAAACCTCCTAAAACTGGAACTCTAAGTATTGTTGTTAACGTCATGGACGTAAATGACAATAAACCTGTTTTCAGTAAACCTTTGTACAAAGTAAAAGTGAAAGAAAATACAGCGATTGGAACAAGGGCTATTTTCGTTTCTGCGAGCGACTTGGACGAGGGCCTCAATGGAGAAATTATTTATTCTTTCAATGAAATGACTGATGAAATGCGTCTTTTTAAAATATACCCCACAACTGGTGAAATTGTCGTTTATGGTCAGATTGATTTTGAGGAACATACTGCAATTCAGCTGCGGGTAGAGGCGAGTGATAAAGGAAGTCCTCCTAAAAGCACACACTGTAAAGTGCTAGTAGAAGTTGTGGATGAGAATGATAATGCTCCAGAGATAGTTGTGACTCCTCTGATGGAGAGCGTGAAAGAGGACACGAAGCCAGGAACTGCTGTTGCTTTGGTCACTGTTTCTGATAAAGATGGAGGTAAAAATGGTGTTGTTCATTGTGCTCTGAGAGGCTCGTTTCCTTTCAAACTGGAGTCGTCATACAGTAATCATTATTCTCTAGTGGTGGATGGAGCTCTGGACAGAGAGACCGTTTCTCAGTATAACATCACCATCACAGCTGCAGATGAAGGATCTCCATCTCTTTCCAGCAGCACTCTTCTAACTCTCCATATCTCTGATGTTAATGACAATGCTCCTCGTTTCCCAGCAGCAGTTATAAATGCTTTTCTGAGTGAGAATGCTCAAGCTGGAGGACTCGTGATCAAAGTGACTGCTGATGATTCAGACTCTGGTGAGAACGCAGAGCTTTCCTATTCTCTGCTGGACAGTTCCAGCTCCAGTGCTCCCATCACAACACTGATCAACATCAACTCTTTAAGTGGAGAAATCTTCAGCTTGCAGTCCTTTAATCACGAAGAGACCAAACGATTTCAGTTCCAAGTTCAGGCCACAGACTCTGGAGCTCCTCCTCTGAGCAGTAACGCGACTGTAAATGTGTTTATTCTGGACGAGAATGACAACACTCCAGTTATTTTAGCACCTTATTCTGAATCTGGATCAGTCAGCAGCGAGAACATTCCCTACTCTGCTGAAGCAGGATCTTTTGTTGCCAAGATCAGAGCTGTGGACGCTGACTCTGGATATAACGGCCTTCTGTCCTATCATCTAACTGAAGGCAAAGGAACCAATCTCTTCCGCATTGGAAGCAGCTCTGGAGAAATCAGGACTAAGAGACGAATGAGTGACAACGACTTAAAAACTCACCCGCTTCTCATCACAGTGTGTGATAATGGAGAGCCGTCGTTCTCAGCGACAGTGTCCATGGATGTGGTGGTGCTGGAGAGCGTGGATGATATCAAGAGCTCCTTCAGAGAAGTTCCGCTGAAAGAGGAGAGTTTTTCAGAGCTGAATCTCTATCTGCTGATCGCTATAGTTTCAGTATCAGTCATCTTTCTCCTGAGTCTGCTGGCTTTGATAGCAGCTAAATGCTACAGGACAGAAGACCCTTTCAGCAGCTACAGCGCTCCAGTGATCAGCACACATCCAGACGGGAGCTGGTCCTTCTCCAAATCTACTCAGCAGTACGACGTGTGTTTTAGTTCAGACACCATCAAGAGTGATGTGCTGGTTTTCCCATCTCAGTTTCCAGCAGCAGACGCGGAGCTGATCAGCATCAATAGTGACGATACTTTCACGAGAACTCAAACTCTTCCAACTGGGAAGGTAAGAAGCTTTTTAGTTGTTTAACAGCAGCATCTCTTCCTCGCTAGGGTTTTACCAAACACTATATGTTTATTTTTTATTTAGATATCAGTAAACGTGTGTTCATGTGCTGGTACAGAAAATGTCCTTTATCCAATTGAATCAAGAGATTTTTAAGGTTATTGGGTGAACAAAGTAATGGCTGGTAATAAACAGTATCGGCTGCTTCAGATTATAGTTTTACTTCACAAATAAATACTTATTAAGATGTTGATGTCTAAACAAGCACCTTATAGCGGGATACATTTATTCTATTAGTTTCTCTTTATGAAATTAAGTAATTATTTAAGTTCGCGTTCAAAGTATACAGAATGCAGAGACTGTTTTTGAGTTTTGAGTTTGACGTTGGTGCAACTGTGTCAGGTGCGCTGAAGGAAATGCGAGGTGAGTTGCTAAGCTTACTTTATTAACAACAAAACCAAGACGTTCAAACTGAAATTTACGCAAGAGAGCTAAAACAGAAACAAAAATATCTCTCTTGACAAACAACAGAAAAGGAATGCCACCGGGACCCTGGTACCGCACGGTAGGTCCCGGTCCACGAGATCGTTCTGATGACAGACAGAAGCCGCTCACATGCTGGAACAGCGAACACAACTTATCCAACGCAAACAAGAGTTTAAGATTATCCACTGAAGAAAATAATGGCTGCTAATTAACAGTAGCAGATGCTTTAGATTGTAGTTTTCGTTCACAAATATTTTTTAATAAGTTGATGCCAGACAAATCACCTTCTAGCGGGATAACTTTTTCTATTATACACGCTAAATGAAATTTAATGATCATTTATTTAGTTCACATTCAAAGTCTACAATTGACTGTTTTTGAGTTTGAAGTTAGAAGAACTGTTTGTTCAAAGTTTCTTTTTGATATTATATGTAAACATGACTTTAAACACAATCAATAAATATAAAATTGTACGGTATTAGAAAGTCAATACTTTTACTGTCAATAAAACAATTTTTAAAAATTCGAAGTTTTGGGTACTGACTGAGGTCTTTTATAGTCTTGAAAATACGTTCAATTTTAGAATAGCTGACTATGATGTTTACGCGATTCCGTCTGTCAAAATTTACATTTCAGATTTGTATAAAGGTCCTGCAATCTTTTTGTGTTAAGATACTGTTTGATTCTAATCTTAATTAAACGCTTGAGTTTTTCACCGAGTTTGAGATCAATTTTGTATTTACTGAGTAACTTTAGGACTTCAGAACCATGGACAGCAGTTGGTAAAATATTTATTTGTATTTTTAAACGGAAAACTAAAATCTTAGTGACAGTAGTTGTATACTTATTTTTATATAAATAAACCGCTTTGTTTTAACGATATTTTTTCCTCTATTTAAACACTATTTGAAATATTATGTGTATCATTTTTAACACCTGGTGGCAGTGCAGACCATGATTTGACAGTAATCTGAGCTCCTCCTTCACAGCATCAGAGCAAGAAATTCTATGAAGGCTGAAAAAAGCTTTCAGTAGAATCTGCGATGTGATGTGGTTCACACAGCTTCCATTGTGATGTGGTTTCGTTGTTTTCATTGAGTTCAAAACGAAAGTGCTTTAAACAGCATGGATTTTCCGGAACTGTACAGCTGCTGGATCATATTCTTTCTGTCTTTATGGGAATCTACGCTCGGACAGATCGTCTATTCCGTCTCCGAGGAGGTAAATAAAGGAACGGTGATCGGGAATCTAGCAAAAGACCTCAAGATCAGCTCTCAGGAGCTAGAGTCGCGCATGTTTCAGATTATGTCTGGATCAAACGCGAAATATTTCGGCGTGAATGTGAAAACAGGGTCGCTGTTTGTCCGAGAGCGGATTGATCGCGAGGAATTGTGTGGCTCTAATCAGAAATGTTCTCTGAATTTAGAAGCTCTCGCTCAGAATCCTCACACACTTTATCGGCTTGAAATTAATATTGTGGACGTGAACGACAACGCTCCGGTTTTTCCTCAAACCAGTTATACAGTGAAAGTAACAGAGAATGCTAACGAGGGAGACAGGTTACATCTGCCTATAGCTAAAGACTCGGATGTTAGCAGTAATTCTTTAAAAGATTACAAACTCAGCTCAAATGAATACTTTTCCCTAGATGTTCATAACGAGCAACATGTTTTGACAGCCGAGTTAGTGTTACAGAAATCTTTAGACAGAGAAAAACAAGCAGTTATTAATTTGATATTAACGGCTATTGATGGAGGAAAACCTCCTAAAACTGGTACTTTAAGTATTGTTGTTGACATATTGGATGTAAATGACAACAAACCAGTTTTTAGCAAATCCCTTTATAAAGTTAAAGTGAATGAAAACGCACAGATTGGAACTAAAATTCTTTCTATTTCTGCAAGCGATTTGGACGAGGGCATTAACAAAGAAATTGAATATTCCCTGATTGGAAATACTGATGAAATGCGTCTATTTACTATAAATCCACGCACAGGAGAAATTGTTGTCCGAGGTGAAATTGATTATGAGACGAACCCTGCAATTCAGCTGCGGGTAGAGGCGAGTGATAAAGGAAGTCCTCCTAAAAGCACACACTGTAAAGTGTTAGTAGAAGTTGTGGATGAGAATGATAATGCTCCAGAGATAGTTGTGACTCCTCTGATGGAGAGCGTGAAAGAGGACACGAAGCCAGGAACTGCTGTTGCTTTGGTCACTGTTTCTGATAAAGATGGAGGTAAAAATGGTGTTGTTCATTGTGCTCTGGGAGGCTCGTTTCCTTTCAAACTGGAGTCGTCATACAGTAATCATTATTCTCTAGTGGTGGATGGAGCTCTGGACAGAGAGACCGTTTCTCAGTATAACATCACCATCACAGCTGCAGATGAAGGATCTCCATCTCTTTCCAGCAGCACTCTTCTAACTCTCCATATCTCTGATGTTAATGACAATGCTCCTCGTTTCCCAGCAGCAGTTATAAATGCTTTTCTGAGTGAGAATGCTCAAGCTGGAGGACTCGTGATCAAAGTGACTGCTGATGATTCAGACTCTGGTGTGAACGCAGAGCTTTCCTATTCTCTGCTGGACAGTTCCAGCTCCAGTGCTCCCATCACAACACTGATCAACATCAACTCTTTAAGTGGAGAAATCTTCAGCTTGCAGTCCTTTAATCACGAAGAGACCAAACGATTTCAGTTCCAAGTTCAGGCCACAGACTCTGGAGCTCCTCCTCTGAGCAGTAACGCGACTGTAAATGTGTTTATTCTGGACGAGAATGACAACACTCCAGTTATTTTAGCACCTTATTCTGAATCTGGATCTGTCAGCAGCGAGAACATTCCCTACTCTGCTGAAGCGGGATCTTTTGTAGCCAAGATCAGAGCTGTGGACGCTGACTCTGGATATAACGGCCTTCTGTCCTATCATCTAACTGAAGGCAAAGGAACCAATCTCTTCCGCATTGGAAGCAGCTCTGGAGAAATCAGGACTAAGAGACGAATGAGTGACAACGACTTAAAAACTCACCCGCTTCTCATCACAGTGTGTGATAATGGAGAGCCGTCGCTCTCAGCGACAGTGTCCATGGATGTGGTGGTGCTGGAGAGCGTGGATGATATCAAGAGCTCCTTCAGAGAAGTTCCGCTGAAAGAGGAGAGTTTTTCAGAGCTGAATCTCTATCTGCTGATCGCTATAGTTTCAGTATCAGTCATCTTTCTCCTGAGTCTGCTGGCTTTGATAGCAGCTAAATGCTACAGAACAGACGACCCTTTCAGCAGCTACAGCGCTCCAGTGATCAGCACACATCCAGACGGGAGCTGGTCCTTCTCCAAATCTACTCAGCAGTACGACGTGTGTTTTAGTTCAGACACCATCAAGAGTGATGTGCTGGTTTTCCCATCTCAGTTTCCAGCAGCAGACGCGGAGCTGATCAGCATCAATAGTGACGATACTTTCACGAGAACTCAAACTCTTCCAACTGGGAAGGTAAGAACTTACTTTAGTCGTTTGTTTACAAATTTGGTCTTTCTTGAAAGTGTTTATTTTTTATTGCTGAAAGTTTTTTTTCCTCCACATCATTTACATTCCTAATGTTTTTGTACAACGTACTAGCCACCTGTGTCTTGTTAAACGTGTAATTTTCTATACTTTAAAAGCAAAAATACGTCAGTAAAAGGGGCATAGATTTGAACAATAATGTCATTTGTAAAAACCTAATAGGTTGTTGTGGTTAGAACAGATATTTTTTTTAGTTTCCTACCTGATTAGAATCCGTTTCTGTAGACATTGTCAGGTTTCTTATACTGTCTGAAAACAATGCACGTTTGAGATTTTTTTTCACTGTCACGAACTCTACCGATTTCTAAAACATTAGATGTATTAACACGCAACTGCTTAGCTCGAGAGGTAGATTTTATTTTTCTTTCTTTCTGATAAAATAAACGTACAAAATGCAATACGCATATTTAAAACTGAAAATAGTTGGATTCTGCTTCGTTTCGCCAGTCATATCTCTTTGTTGATCGGATGTTTGATAACAGCCATAATAAATATATAATACTACCAATATTGGTGCTTTTGTTGTGAAATGAGGGTTCATTTAAAAAGCTGGAAATGTAAATTAAAATAAAATTTAGTGTGAAGTATTTCGGTGTATCATTTTATTTTGTTCCTTTAAAAGTTTGACCTTTTGTTTATTTTTTTCCTGGATATCTGTGCTCGTAAAGATCTTTGAAATAGAAAAGCAATTCCACGATTCTATCGCAAGATGTCACTGTAGACCGTATAATTAAGGTTTAGGGTTGCACACTGGAGCCCTTCTCTCGTGATCTTCACATTTATGTTTTTGTAGTCGAGATTGGATGTGTGCCTCCCGGTCCAGTTTATTCCTGAATGCAATCATTTGCAATTTCGGATTGTTTTTTCTTTCTTCCAAAAGTCAAAAACTATATGCTACATCATGGATTCAAATGGATACATTAAAAACGGATTCGTCTTGCTATTGTTTTTGTTGGATTCTGGGCTTGGTCAGATCATATATTCGGTACCGGAAGAAGTCAGCACTGGAACAGTCGTCGGCAATCTTGCAAAGGATCTGCACATAAATGTAGCGGAGCTGGAATCACGCAGGTTTGAGATTGTAACTGGATCAAATAAGAAATATTTCGACATCAATCTGAAAACGGGAATGCTGTTTGTTAATGAAAGAATTGACCGTGAGGAGCTTTGCGCGTCTAATCAGAAATGCTCCCTAAACATCGAGGCTATTGCTAAAAATCCTCATCGCCTTTACAGAGTGGAGATTAAGGTCGCTGATGTAAACGACAATGCACCTAAGTTTCCAGTTAAGGTCTTTACGGTAAATGTTAGTGAGAATGCAAACCCAGGAGAAAAAATTTTGCTCCCCGTGGCCGAGGACTCGGATGTGGGCAGCAATTCACTGAAAGAGTACAAACTGAGTACAAATGAATATTTCAGTTTAGACACTCAAAGTGAAGACAGCAGTGTATATGCTGAGCTAGTTCTGAGCAAGGCTTTAGATCGAGAGAAAGTAGCTGTAGTTAAACTAACGCTTACCGCTGTTGATGGAGGAAAACCACCGAAATCGGGAACTTTACAAGTTTTTATAAATATTTTGGACATTAATGATAACAGTCCAGTGTTTAGTCAGCCTTTATACAAAGCCAAAATGAAGGAAAATGCTGTTAGTGGAACAAAACTTTTGTCAGTTATTGCCTCTGATTTGGACGAAGGAATAAACAGCGAAATTGAGTATTCATTTCTTAGTCATGGAAAGAAGAAAGATATGTTTGCCATTAATGCAGAGACTGGATACATCCTTGTTACGGGAGGAATTGATTACGAGGAAACTCCTGCCGTTGAGTTACGAGTTCAAGCCAAAGATAAAGGAAGTCCTCCTAAAAGCACACACTGTAAAGTGCTAGTAGAAGTTGTGGATGAGAATGATAATGCTCCAGAGATAGTTGTGACTCCTCTGATGGAGAGCGTGAAAGAGGACACGAAGCCAGGAACTGCTGTTGCTTTGGTCACTGTTTCTGATAAAGATGGAGGTAAAAATGGTGTTGTTCATTGTGCTCTGAGAGACTCGTTTCCTTTCAAACTGGAGTCGTCATACAGTAATCATTATTCTCTAGTGGTGGATGGAGCTCTGGACAGAGAGACCGTTTCTCAGTATAACATCACCATCACAGCTGCAGATGAAGGAACTCCATCTCTTTCCAGCAGCACTCTTCTAACTCTCCATATCTCTGATGTTAATGACAATGCTCCTCGTTTCCCAGCAGCAGTTATAAATGCTTTTCTGAGTGAGAATGCTCAAGCTGGAGGACTCGTGATCAAAGTGACTGCTGATGATTCAGACTCTGGTGAGAACGCAGAGCTTTCCTATTCTCTGCTGGACAGTTCCAGCTCCAGTGCTCCCATCACAACACTGATCAACATCAACTCTTTAAGTGGAGAAATCTTCAGCTTGCAGTCCTTTAATCACGAAGAGACCAAACGATTTCAGTTCCAAGTTCAGGCCACAGACTCTGGAGCTCCTCCTCTGAGCAGTAACGCGACTGTAAATGTGTTTATTCTGGACGAGAATGACAACACTCCAGTTATTTTAGCACCTTATTCTGAATCTGGATCTGTCAGCAGCGAGAACATTCCCTACTCTGCTGAAGCGGGATCTTTTGTAGCCAAGATCAGAGCTGTGGACGCTGACTCTGGATATAACGGCCTTCTGTCCTATCATCTAACTGAAGGCAAAGGAACCAATCTCTTCCGCATTGGAAGCAGCTCTGGAGAAATCAGGACTAAGAGACGAATGAGTGACAACGACTTAAAAACTCACCCGCTTCTCATCACAGTGTGTGATAATGGAGAGCCGTCGCTCTCAGCGACAGTGTCCATGGATGTGGTGGTGCTGGAGAGCGTGGATGATATCAAGAGCTCCTTCAGAGAAGTTCCGCTGAAGGAGGAGAGTTTTTCAGAGCTGAATCTCTATCTGCTGATCGCTATAGTTTCAGTATCAGTCATCTTTCTCCTGAGTCTGCTGGCTTTGATAGCAGCTAAATGCTACAGGACAGACGACCCTTTCAGCAGCTACAGCGCTCCAGTGATCAGCACACATCCAGACGGGAGCTGGTCCTTCTCCAAATCTACTCAGCAGTACGACGTGTGTTTTAGTTCAGACACCATCAAGAGTGATGTGCTGGTTTTCCCATCTCAGTTTCCAGCAGCAGACGCGGAGCTGATCAGCATCAATAGTGACGATACTTTCACGAGAACTCTTCCAGCCACCGGAAAAACGGTAAGACACGTTTGAAGCGTTTTAAATGTAAACCAGGCTAAAGTAGACGTTTGTTGAAATACAATTTATTTCACGCGATTGAAGTTGCTGGTTAATGTGCTCTGTATTTATAAGGCAAAAAGAAGTCATGCAGTGCATTTTAGCGATCATTATTTAATTATTGTATTAACCGAACCATGATTTTTTTTATTCGTAAAGTACATAAAAACATTAATACAAAGATAAATTATTTTAAGGAAACTACAAGCAAAAAAACAATCAAACAATAAATGAATAGGATTGGAGAACACCATACATTTTAGATGAGAATATTTTATATTTTCCTAATCATATCGGCTTTTCTGATATGTTTTGGTAAGATAACGTTAGCGGGACTCCACGTGACAGATGAAGCAAGGATAGCGCTGTGAAAAGTTGAATATCATTTAATTAAACGAACCGATTCTGCCTTTGTGTTTGGGATATTTTCAAGGATGGGGTCTTCAGCACCATGGACAAGATTTCTTCACCCTCACTCGTGGTTTAAATCTCAGTCATTCTGTTTAAACGCTTTTTAAATTAAAGGCAAATACGACTGTCATTAGGCTGGTATGCTGTGAAAATATGTCGTAAGTATGCCAACAAATGTCTGTTCACATTGTCACACATCTTAATGCTTTACGTAAATTGGATTTGCTTTATCATAAATGCAGCAAGTGTTCTTTTAATGAGCGAGCGATTCGTAATATTTTAAAACTTTGTTTTCACCCGTCTTTGAGGCCAATAAAGGGTATTTAATTCTATGACACTTTTTTTTTTGTTTGTCAAATCTTAGACATTTTTAAACTACTAATTGAAAATGTATACTCGCTTTCATACTTCCACTCCGCAATTAAAACATGTTGAAACAACTTTTAAATACTTGTTGCCAGTAGATGCAGGACATGTCTCAACTCTTTCCGCGCGATGTCACTGCAGACCGTAGATTCCAAAGACTCCGAAAATCAACCCGAGGCTCCTCCTCAACAGCGGAGAGCCAACCTCGCGAATATGCTTCCATGTTCGGGATGAGAGTCTGTCGTTCGGGCTTCCCACGCGAAGATCCTTTCAGGAGCTATACAAAAATTTGCGTAAATAAACTGATTATCCTTTGAAGATTTAGATCGAAGGACATGGGATGTGTACGATATTTCCGCGTCGCAGCAGCGCTTCATTTTTGTTTATTCCAATTTTCATTCAGCAAAATAATCTATTCGGTTTCGGAGGAAGTAAACAAGGGAACCGTAGTCGGGAATATTGCCAAAGATCTGAAGATTGGTGTTCAGGAACTTGAATCTCGTGTTTTTCAGCTTGTATCAGGATCTCACAGAAAATATTTCGATGTGAATTTGAAAACGGGTGCGCTGTTTGTGAATGACAGGATTGACCGGGAGGAGGTATGCGTCTCTCATCAGCAATGTTCTCTCAATCTGGAGGCTGTTGTTCAACATCCTCATAGCCTCTATCGCGTTGAAATTAATGTTCTGGATGTTAATGACAACGCTCCGAATTTTGTGGACAGCTTTGTTACGATAAATATTACAGAGGATGTTGTTCCAGGGGAGAGATTTCATCTCCCTGCAGCTGAAGATGACGACTTTGGGATTAATGCTCTCAAAGAATACAAACTGAGTAAGAACGAACACTTCTCTATTGATATACAAACAGAGGAGCAAAGTGTGTCCGCTGATTTAGTCTTGCAAAAACCACTAGATCGTGAAAAGCAATCTGTAATTCCTCTTGTTTTGACAGCCATTGATGGAGGAAAGCCATCAAAAACAGGCACGCTAAGTGTTAAAGTAAACGTTATTGATATAAATGATAATCGACCTGCCTTCAAAAAACCTTTGTACAAAGTTAAGGTAAGAGAAAATGTTGCTGTTGGTAGCAAAATAATTTCATTGACTGCTACTGATTTAGACGAAGGTGCCAATAGTGACATTATTTATTCTATTGCTGAACATGGAAATACTAAAAAGCAAATTTTTTTCTCTGTGGTTCCTGAAACTGGGGACATTGTTGTAAAGGATCAAATAGATTTTGAAACGAATGCTGCTATTGAATTGCGAGTTCAGGCAAGGGATCAAGGAACTCCACCTAAGAGCACGCAGTGTAAAGTTTTAATAGAAGTTGTGGATGAGAATGATAATGCTCCAGAGATAGTTGTGACTCCTCTGATGGAGAGCGTGAAAGAGGACGCGAAGCCAGGAACTGCTGTTGCTTTGGTCACTGTTTCTGATAAAGATGGAGGTAAAAATGGTGTTGTTCATTGTGCTCTGAGAGGCTCGTTTCCTTTCAAACTGGAGTCGTCATACAGTAATCATTATTCTCTAGTGGTGGATGGAGCTCTGGACAGAGAGACCGTTTCTCAGTATAACATCACCATCACAGCTGCAGATGAAGGATCTCCATCTCTTTCCAGCAGCACTCTTCTAACTCTCCATATCTCTGATGTTAATGACAATGCTCCTCGTTTCCCAGCAGCAGTTATAAATGCTTTTCTGAGTGAGAATGCTCAAGCTGGAGGACTCGTGATCAAAGTGACTGCTGATGATTCAGACTCTGGTGAGAACGCAGAGCTTTCCTATTCTCTGCTGGACAGCTCCAGCTCCAGTGCTCCCATCACAACACTGATCAACATCAACTCTTTAAGTGGAGAAATCTTCAGCTTGCAGTCCTTTAATCACGAAGAGACCAAACGATTTCAGTTCCAAGTTCAGGCCACAGACTCTGGAGCTCCTCCTCTGAGCAGTAACGCGACTGTAAATGTGTTTATTCTGGACGAGAATGACAACACTCCAGTTATTTTAGCACCTTATTCTGAATCTGGATCTGTCAGCAGCGAGAACATTCCCTACTCTGCTGAAGCGGGATCTTTTGTAGCCAAGATCAGAGCTGTGGACGCTGACTCTGGATATAACGGCCTTCTGTCCTATCATCTAACTGAAGGCAAAGGAACCAATCTCTTCCGCATTGGAAGCAGCTCTGGAGAAATCAGGACTAAGAGACGAATGAGTGACAACGACTTAAAAACTCACCCGCTTCTCATCACAGTGTGTGATAATGGAGAGCCGTCGCTCTCAGCGACAGTGTCCATGGATGTGGTGGTGCTGGAGAGCGTGGATGATATCAAGAGCTCCTTCAGAGAAGTTCCGCTGAAGGAGGAGAGTTTTTCAGAGCTGAATCTCTATCTGCTGATCGCTATAGTTTCAGTATCAGTCATCTTTCTCCTGAGTCTGCTGGCTTTGATAGCAGCTAAATGCTACAGGACAGACGACCCTTTCAGCAGCTACAGCGCTCCAGTGATCAGCACACATCCAGACGGGAGCTGGTCCTTCTCCAAATCTACTCAGCAGTACGACGTGTGTTTTAGTTCAGACACCATCAAGAGTGATGTGCTGGTTTTCCCATCTCAGTTTCCAATGGCCGATGCGGACCTGATCAGCATCAGTGAAGGAGATACATTTACTAGTTCACAAACACTTCCAGGCTCTATCAAGGTAAGATAAGAATTGGCATCGTAATCACTGATAGTAAATGCAGTGTACAATAAACATGTTGATTCAGAAAGCTGAAAAACATCCCTTTTAAGACAGGTTAGGCTGGTTGAAGCATGAATTGTTTGGAGAAAAGTTGATTCTAGAGTACTTTACATGCTGCTTTGGTTATTTTTTGAGTGTAAATAAGTCAACAAGGGCTTTAAATAGCATGGAGATGAAATTGAAGTTGTCAGTATAAGGATCTGGAACACAAAGTTATTTCTGATTTGCACAAGTAACAATTTCTTTTTGTAAATGAAAATAACAAACGAACAGTAAAGGATCAATTTTTGTTTTTGATAGTGGAGACAAAAAATTGAAGATGGATACAATACAGTCTGCATAATTTGTTTAACTGATTATGTTCAAAAATATTGAAAATATAAAAACATGAAAAGTTTTAGACACTTTTAATTCAGGAATATTATTCTAGCTTATCTATGCCATTCATTGAATTGTCCGGTACACCAATTTTTACTTTTGTTGTTAATTAAGTTAGATTTTATATTTTTGTACTAGGATTTTTTTTAAATGCAATTTTTTTCATTTATTTAGACATGTTTTATTACTTATTTACATATTTATGTATGTGGTTATCTATTTGTTTATTTTGAGCTTTTATGAGCATTTTGTACATTTATCTACCTAAATATAATATCCCAAAATGAGAGAACGCTTTTTAAAACAAACGCTTTTTAAAACAAAAAAACGATAAGCGATGTATGCAAAGTAATTGAAACTAACAAAAAAGCATACAATATTTACAACAAACTGTTCTGATGTTCCACAAAAAAAGTCAGGTAAATTATACAGGCATGGTGAGGTTAAAGTTGAATGTAAGGTGATATTAAATACAGATGTGATTCGAGTAAACCCCTGTTGATGTGTATGACTGATATAGACGTGCAAATTGTTGCTTTTTTACAAGATACGTTCAGATTTAAGTAGACTTAATCTAAATATAACATTATGCTCTTGAGTCAATTTTGTAATTCCATTGAAATTCCTCTGGTGTTCAATTGAATTGTTTGCGTTTTTACATTGGTTTTAAAATATTCACTATGCTCCTTAAATCGTTCTGAGTTTTCTTTATAAATAATTTTGTTTGCGCAACAGTTTAAGTAGGATTTGTGCAGTAACATATAAACTCACGAACCCCGCGAGATGTCAGTGCAGACCGCAGGACTTTCCTCGTTGACTCGAACGTTCTGAACTCCACCTTTTCGAGTCTGATCAGTGACGTCCAACAACTGGACAACATTTCGTAGTTCTATCCGTTACGCGCGGATATTTCCGCAACTCGAGAAATTTTTTTCTCTGAAACCCTCATCGCCGGAGATTTGACCACATCGTATGTCTCGCAGAAGAGATGGCAACCAAGAATAACCTGCCGTTTACTCTCTTATTGCTCGTGAAGACTGTTTTCGTTTCAGTGGATGGCCAGATTGTCTATTCCGTGTCTGAGGAAGCAAATATCGAAACTGTCGTCGGAAATCTGGTGAAGGATATGAATTTAAACGTCCAAGATTTGGAGTCGCGTGCTTTTCAGCTGGTGTACGGAACGAAAGCGAGGTATTTTGATGTGAATCTGAAAACTGGCGTGCTGTATGTTGCTGAAAGGATTGACCGGGAGCTGCTGTGTCCCAATGCGCCATCATGTTCCTTGAATTTCGAAGCGATTGTGAACCACCCCCTGACTCTCGATCGAGTTATTGTCAATGTCAATGACGTGAACGACCACTCTCCGCTATTTCCTGTTGAAACTCAGATTTTGAACATCTCTGAATCTGCTCAGCCAGGAGCTAGGTTTTCCCTGATAGGTGCAATGGATGAGGATGCTGGATCTTTCTCGGTTAAGAACTATAAACTGAGTCCCAACGAATACTTCTCGTTAGAAGTGGAAGCTGGTGGTGAACAAGGTATTTCTGCAGAGCTAATCCTTCGAAAAGCTTTAGACAGAGAGAAAGAATCTATAATCAAACTGGTCTTGACTGCCTCAGATGGAGGGAAACCATCTCGATCTGGCACATTACAAATTAAAGTTAATGTTTTAGATGCTAATGATAACGCACCCATTTTTAGCAGCAGTATTTATAAAGTTCGTGTTCAAGAGAACACACCTCATGGAACTAAGATAATAAAACTTAATGCAACGGACTTAGATGATGGACCTAATGGGAAAGTGGTTTATTTGCTTAATAGTCATGGTCAGAAAAAAAATCTTGACGTTTTTGCCATCAATCCTGATTCAGGAGAGATAGAAGTTATAGGAAAAATTAATTTTGAGGACAAAGCTTTTTATGAGCTTAGAGTTGATGCACATGATAAGGGTCTATCACCAATGACGGACAGTTGCAAAGTACTTATTGAAGTTATAGATATCAATGACAATGCGCCAGAAATTTTAATAACCCCCCTTTTATCTTCTTTAAGTGAAGATGTAAAAGTTGGTACAGCTGTGGCTCTTGTCACAGTTTCTGACAAGGATGATGGGTCAAATGGAAAAGTGAGCTGTAAGTTACAGGGAAATGTACCTTTTAAGCTTGAATCTTCTTACAAAAACTATTACTCTGTTGTTTTAGAAAAAAAACTTGACAGGGAAGTTATGGCGAACTATAATGTGACCCTCATAGCAGTAGATGAAGGAATCCCACCTCTCTCCAGCACCAGTTTGATTTATGTTGAGGTTTTAGATGTTAATGACAATCCTCCACAATTTAGTGATAAAAACATTAACATCTATGTGAAAGAAAACATGCCACCCGGAACTATTCTTCATACGGTCTCAGCAACTGATAAAGATTCAAATGAAAATGCTGATATTTTATATTCCATTTTGAATGGAAAATCAACACGTTTAAATGCAGTTAGTGTAAACTCACTAACAGGTGAGTTAAATTGCCTACAGTCTTTTAATTTTGAAGAACAGAAAATCTTTAGTTTTAGTGTCCAGGCCACAGACTCTGGAGCTCCTCCTCTGAGCAGTAACG
The DNA here is from genome assembly GCA_900490495.1 of Danionella dracula. Taxonomy (NCBI): domain Eukaryota; kingdom Metazoa; phylum Chordata; class Actinopteri; order Cypriniformes; family Danionidae; genus Danionella; species Danionella dracula. The sequence goes on along the minus strand of UELW01000694.1, from coordinate 10,626 downwards.
TGACTGTAAATGTGTTTATTCTGGACGAGAATGACAACACTCCAGTTATTTTAGCACCTTATTCTGAATCTGGATCAGTCAGCAGCGAGAACATTCCCTACTCTGCTGAAGCGGGATCTTTTGTAGCCAAGATCAGAGCTGTGGACGCTGACTCTGGATATAACGGCCTTCTGTCCTATCATCTAACTGAAGGCAAAGGAACCAATCTCTTCCGCATTGGAAGCAGCTCTGGAGAAATCAGGACTAAGAGACGAATGAGTGACAACGACTTAAAAACTCACCCGCTTCTCATCACAGTGTGTGATAATGGAGAGCCGTCGTTCTCAGCGACAGTGTCCATGGATGTGGTGGTGCTGGAGAGCGTGGATGATATCAAGAGCTCCTTCAGAGAAGTTCCGCTGAAAGAGGAGAGTTTTTCAGAGCTGAATCTCTATCTGCTGATCGCTATAGTTTCAGTATCAGTCATCTTTCTCCTGAGTCTGCTGGCTTTGATAGCAGCTAAATGCTACAGGACAGACGACCCTTTCAGCAGCTACAGCGCTCCAGTGATCAGCACACATCCAGACGGGAGCTGGTCCTTCTCCAAATCTACTCAGCAGTACGACGTGTGTTTTAGTTCAGACACCATCAAGAGTGATGTGCTGGTTTTCCCATCTCAGTTTCCAGCAGCAGACGCGGAGCTGATCAGCATCAATAGTGACGATACTTTCACGAGAACTCAAACTCTTCCTACCACCGGGAAGGTGAGCATTAATTAAGGCTTTGGTTGCTTATACATAATAGCTTTTTTCTACACGCATGTTTTTATTTGGATTTTTGATTGTATAGTAGTTCGTACATAAGTGAAGCAAAACATCATTAACTTTTCTTGATTGGCACTAGTTTTTATTCTTTGCAATAAAAATGCAATTCATGCTCAAGAGTTGCAACCTTTTTTTGCTCTCTTTAATTAGCTTCACATTTGTTCTCTTTATTTCAGCTTCACTGAATCTTGTCAGCAAATTCATTGTCTACTTAGTTATAAAATCAAATTTTAAAGTTAAGGTGGAATTACAGGGGAAACTTGTATAAGGCCTTCATCAATCCCAAAAAAGGGACAAATAGTAACATTTGTGAGAAAATCTTATTTTTTATCAGTTCAAATTCACAAAAGTGAATAACAATTAACAGAAATATGCTGCATCCCAAGGTAATTCTGGATTAAAAACATTTCTCAACTGGAGAAATATCCTTATATGGTTTAAGGGAAAATAGAGTATAAGAAAGTAGCATGTCTTTTACAAAAAGTAATGGTTGCAAACATGGTTTGGTGAGCTGCTGAGATGATTGGATTATTTGGAGGAGTTTAGCTTCAGCATCACTATGGCTGGAGAGCGCCATCTTGCAGTTTTACTCACACAGCGAACACTCGCTGCCCTCCTAAAACTCTCAATTTGTTATGCTCAGTCATACTCTAAAGATCTGATTATTAATAAATCAAAGGCATATGTTTTAATTACAACTCTTTAAAGTCATTAAACTGCAATTGCAGATGTATGCAGGTTGCAACAGCTACTCCGAAGTCATCAAAGAGAATTTAAATGATGTTTTTGAGGCTTCACCAACTTAGCATACAGATTTTCTTAGTTATTTTAAAGTGCTGCGCATGTGAAATAGCCAGCAGTTGAAACTTTTTCTCACTTATTTCCTGCATGATAAGTAAGACTGCCTATAAATAGATAAAAGCTTATATGTCTTTATATATGTTTAATGTGAGTTTGCCCTCAGACACACTGCTTCATGTTCTTTAGACGAGTCATGCCGTTTCAGTTTCCTCTCAGAGCTGAATGGGAGATCAGGGTTTGAATATGTAAAAGTCTGTGCAACTGGGTCAGTGCTGGGTTCTGCTGGAACCCGATAGCTGGATTAGAAATCTGTGGGTCTCTGGGCTATTCCGGAGCTGCATTCCCATATGTATTGTGTGCTACAGTGTCTTTTGTGTTATCATGAAGGGACACGCTGCAGACTCAGAGAAATGGAAACCGATTCACGGTTCTGTGCAACCCATTTCATGCACTTGTATTGTTATTTGAAGAATTAAATATGGATTTTACATTTTACATGACATGAATCTTAATCGACCTTTTGTTCCTTCAACATCGTATTTGTTTGGTTGTTTACTGTTTAAAGCTTATAATAATTCCTCTTTGAGCACCCTGACATTTTACCTTCTAACTCATGATTTGTGAACTCAGCCATGCTATTCAAGTTACTGTTTGTTGTGAAAGACATTCTTGAAAAGTTTTTGACAGTTTTTGTTGTTTAGCTCACATTTAAAATTGCAACCATTATCTTCTATTCTTGATTTTTTTCTTTAAATCATAGTTTCAAATCAAATCTAATTAAAAAATCAATCATCATAATAAATTAAAACTTTTACGGAACAAAGTAATATTATGTTTCGATATTATAAATATAATTGTTGCTGTAAGAAACAAAAAAATATATTAGAACATTGACAAATAATAAAAATTAAAGCCAGTTATAAGTAATTTATTTCATAAGTAAGTCAAGTTTATTTATAAAGCACCTTAACAACAGCTTTGTTGACCAAGGGGCTTTGAATAGTAGAAAACCAGATATAAATTATGTGTAAATATATACATAAGTGTATATACATCATTATATACATCATTTATATATATATAAATAAAACAGATAACCATTAAAACATCTAAAACAAACATTAAATAATTGAACGTAATAGTAATTCTCCATCCATTTTTAAAAAGCCACTCAAAATGCCAGCTGGAACATATGCATCTTTGACCTGGAGTGGAAAACATCTAAAGATGGAGCTATTTGAATATCAATCAATCAAAATCAATCAATCAAAAATGTTTTCGTATAGCGCTTTTTTTGGCAGTTGCTTCAAAGCAGCTTCACAAAGGCCCTATAGAGTGGATTAAGTTGGGTTAAATAGGAATTCATGTTGGATAATTCTATGGGTATAACAAAAACAACAATATAATGCTACCTTTGGTATTGTAAAGTAAATTTTACAAGCGCTTTTCATGGTCTATTAATTTTTGTTTACAAAACTCTAAAAATATCAAGCTCTTACTGTAAATCTGCTCAATCTTTAAAGTCGCCTGAATGTCACCTGTTTCCTCTAGTGCAAATCACATGCATTATTCAGCAGAGATTTTCCCTCATGCTGTTACTGCTTCAGTCAGCTGTGGGTTTGTGCTTTGTGGTCAAATTTCAGGTCTATTTGCGGATTGTAAGGTTATGTTTTTCATTAGAGTGAAGGTTTGGTGAACTATGGGTTTGAGTCACACTGAGTCTGCAGGCTACACAGACTGTGAGTAAATTTAGACTCTCATTGCTTCATTATCATTTATGGTTGTGTGATAGCAAACAACTAATGTTTTGTGCTGCGAGATATGAATTTCTTTCATTAGTCAGACAAACCCTTGCTTTTTCTGATTTTGGTAACCATTTCTACAGATGCTCGTCTGTCCTGAAACTGGGGTTCAGATCATATTGTGAGTTTGTCTTTAATGGTATATTTGTCTTTCATTTTCACAAGTTGTTTATGCAAAGTTTTTTTGGAGTCATTGGATCTTAAATATTCAACACATTTAACCTGAAGTAAATTCTAGCTGTTTGTATTCCACAAATTGTAGAATGCTCAAAGCAAATAAGGGCTGTCATAATAATATAAAATGCAGTAGCACTTGCATATATTTGAATGGATTTTGTATGTATTCATTGTGTATAAGGTGGATTGAGAGAGAAGGGATGCTGGCTCCCTGCAGTATCAGACAATAATTGGGTGGGACCTCTGCAGAGGACTGCAGGTGGCACAATGAGAGAGAGAGAGAGAGAGAGAGAGAGAGAGAGAGAGAGAGAGAGGAAGGAAGGAGGGAGGGAGAAGATGAGGGTGGGTTGCGAGTGCCCTCTGTTGGTAACAGTTTTGGAGTTAGTTATTAGAAATTGGAGAAACCTTTCAATGAAGGAACAATTATTGAATCAGGTTGTGTTCAATTTATGGATTCTAGATTTGTGGTAAGAGCTATTCTTGTGTTCAGTTAAAGTTAGGTAAATCTGAGGTATTATTGCATTTTTATCAGACGTGAGTTAAAGATTCTCATATGTACGAGAAGGTAACTCTCACAGACAAATATTTTTAGATTTAAATAAGTCAATGGACTAACTGAGGTCCAGATCTTAAAGAGTGGTAAGTTGTCATACTTAATCAGTATCTGCAAGGGCTATTTGTACAGGAGCCGGACCACAGAGAAGAGGAAATATGATGAAAGTTTGATTAAATTTGAACAATAGCATAAATGGCTGATTGTAGAAGGGTTGGCTAATTAATTGGTCCTGTTCCAGCAAGAAATTAAATTCAGGAAGGCGATGTCTTTATAAATGAAGATGGTTAACTTTCAATAAATCATTACCTAACAAAAAGATGTGCACGCAGGGAAACATAAATAGAGATCTGCTAACTACTACCCATTTCCTTTCATGTACAGATGTTTCAAAACATTTTAGGTCATTAAAATAACATGTTTTACAATTATTATTAAAATATGTTTTACTTGTTAACACAAAGAGGATAAAGCACCATCTGCTCTTGAATTCAGAAAATTAGGGTTAATACCAGGGGAATATATGCGATTGAAATACAGTGAAGTTTGTAACAGCATAGGTTACTATCAATTCCCCTTACTTTTATATTCACACATTTTTCTTTCTAATATAAACATAATTATTTTTCAGTTTAGTCAATTTACATTTTTCTTTATAAAATAAATATGTGTGTCAATGTAAAATGAAATGTCTACTGAATAATAACTATATAAATTACACATTTTTAGTAGTAGTTTAGTTCTTTGAACTGAATTCTGTGGTTCATATATTTAAGAGAAAACCCAAATAAGGTCACAGCATTAACTGATTTCTCATGTTTTAAGGCTCAGAACCAGAAACCCATTACTCTGAGTTTCTGAGAGTATCTTGCAAGTGTTCATACACTTCCTAATTCATCCAGCAGAGGTCTTACAGTATCCTAATTTTCACTTCTCTGGTCTCGTTCATTTCAGGCACTCCTTTTCTATGTTTTATCTGTCACTCTCTGTTAGACAAAACAGGCCTTCTGATCCCTTGATGCTATGTTTCTCAATTCTTGACACATCACACACGATCCACATCACCTTTACATTTCTTGTGTTTGCACATTTCATGAAGGATCTAAGAACTAGCCTTGCATTAGAGGACACGTTATAAATAGTAATGAATATACTGGTCTTTGAAAAAAAAAACTGTTAAAAATAAAGTTTATGCATGTTCTGAATAAATAAACCATGGAAAATGCAAGACCATTTTTAATGAATATTCCATATGTAAGATATGAATAATACATAGTATTTTAAACCAAAGAGTTAAGAATAACATTAATTTATAATGAATTGAAAAACAACAAAATCATGTTGGCAATGTTTCAAAATGTAATTGTTTATTTACAAATAATATTAATAATAATAATAATAATTTCACCATAACAGTTATCAAAATGGCAATGCTATTTTCAATAGACCCGGCAATCACCAATAAAGCAAGTAATTGTCTTCACCACTCACAGGCATCATATCAATCATTCAGTTATTCAAGGAAATGCGTGATTCTAATTGTGCCTTTCAGTTCTCATGACCTACATCACCACACCAAATATAGGCCACAACTACCAGGAGGACAAATGAGAGAGGAAGACATTTACAGACACATAGAGAGTGGGAGGGAGGGAGGGAGAAAAAGAGAGAGGGAGAGAGAGATTTGAGTGCACACTACCATGGGTGGTGTGTGTGTGTGTGTGTGATTCTGATGCCCTTGCTGAGGGCATTGTTGAGCCCTGTCTCTCAGATGGGTGCATCTCTTTAAAATCCAGAACACTTATGTAAGGAGGGTCAGAGAGGAAGCAGAAAACTTAGAAACGCTAGTTGACTTGCTATGGGTCATAGGTCATAGCTCTCAATGGTGGGCTAAACGATAAGATAGTCCATCCTTTAGTTGATCTCTGTGACAGCAGGTGACATCTGTTTGATTTGGATTCTTCTTGTTTGCATGCGATATGGGAAGGTAAAGGCACAGCTTACCCAAATTCCATCAGTTTTTTTTCTTTATCATACTTTGCTTTGCTTGTTAAAAACTGCCACAAGTGCTTTACACTGTGTTAATTTCATTTGTAAAAAAAAAAATTCTGTAAAACTGTATGTGCTTACAATGGGTGTTGTATACATAGAAAAAACATAACAATATATAGTGTTCTGTTTACTCACCCTCTGGCCATTTGAGATTGATGGCTTTGCTTCAGTAAAACTAAGAAAAGATGCTCAGTTGTCACCGTGGACCACAGATCTTCTGAAAAACATCAGCCCCATCACCTTGAGTGTCAAGAAAACACAGATAAAACAAAACTCAATGAGTACTCTTGATAATACTCAAAACTTAACATGATTTAGGTTTGTCTTCTCAGTGTTGTTTTGAAATTGTTTTTAGGTTATCCATGCTGCATTTTCAAACTTCGCCTTTCATCTATCACTCGCCCTCGGCACACTCAGATCCCCTGAGCTAGAATTCACTCCTGTAAATGTCAGGTTGGTTGTGTTGTTGCACACTGACTGAACATGGAGGATGATATTTGTGACTTTTAATAAAATCTGGATTTTACAAAACTGCTTTAACCCAGGTTGTTTTGAAAATAATTGGTTCATTTCAAAGTGTTATAGAAAGTATATGATTTTATGATTGATTGTACAAAAGTGTAATAAAGGACATATTTGTTTCTAATTAGAAAATGTATTTACAAGCATACTGTTTGAGACAAAATTCAAATAAAAATAGGCTTAATAACAGTTTTGACTGCAAAACTAATTTAATTTTGACAAAAAATTGGAGAAAGAAAGGGAAGGAGAAGGTAGTGATTGCTAACTAAGTCAAAGACAGGTACATTTTTTTTGGAAATGGTTTATGTTAAGGCATTAAAATGTTGAGTTTATATTAAAAGTTATATTATTTATATTATAAATAAATAGTTGTTATATGTCTACAATTCTGTTTTATTCATGTATTCATTATAATTATCTGCAGGTCTAAATATTTGTTCGGTCATTTGCCTGCAGGTTTATGCTACAGTCATTTAAAAATAGTTTATAAAAAAGTTGTGAAAATTAACTTCATGCTCCCTTTCTCTCTTCCACTGCATGTTCAGTCCATTTATCTTAAATATGTGGAACAAAGACTACCACATGCTGTTCTGTGTTCCCATGCAGAAAAGAAGTAAATAATTAATGACATGTCTTACAATAGGAGTCAGATTTAATTGCTTGTGTGTAATGATAAATGTTATTATCTCAGCGATCTAAAAGAATTGTTAATCGCGTTACTATCTTTAGAAGGACCCTTTTCAGTAAAAATAGAAGGAAAAAGATTCTGTTCTGTTTCCTCCTGTCGATGGCACCGGGAGACCCTTCTGTGACGCCTCCCCGCGCTGAGTTTATGTCATCAGTTTCAGAGTGACACGCAGCCGCACTCTCCTGCTTTTTGACGGATGCACAGAGATCGTGCCCCAGGCCCGCACGCCCCAATGACCCGGTCTGTCTGAAGTCAAGGCCACAGACGGGCAGAGGGCAGGAGGGGAGGGGGATACAGGGATAAGGTTTCTGGGGGATTCTCAGTTGCTGCTTTTTCTGATTATTGTAAACTGTGTGAGCAGCTAGATTTTGTTATTTAAATAGGAAAAAAGCACATGCTGTATCCTCTAAATAAGTAAAATAGAGTAAACACTTGTATTTTATTTGAACACAAAATGTAGCATATGCCATGTTAATCATACTACTTACGAAACATTTTTAAAATCAATAAATATCTTTCTTTTAATCCCCCCCCCCACACACACACACCCCACCTCTCAAAAACAAAACAAAAAAATCAACAACCAGTGTATCAAACAGCGCATGTCTAAATTGTAGCAAAAACAAACTCTACATGTTGCTTTCCAAGTTTTCACTGTCTCTACTTGCATCCATTTCTAAACCAAACAAAACAGGTCAATAAGTGTTTTCCAGAGCCTCCTCTTTATGTCCCTTTAAGTACATTTATGTAAATTACACACTAGTGTGTATTTTCCTAACGTCTCGATTAGCATGTGTTATATTAGTGCGTCCCCTCCCTTTGTGTTCGTAGAGACTCATATCTGAGCCACAAAGAGCAGCAAAAGGAGAAGAGCTGGGAAGAGTGGAGAGGGGGAGGGGGCTTTGAAGAGGAGAGAGAGAGAGAGAGAGAAACAGCGACTGTGCGCGCGCCGCGAAATATGCAGCACCGGTGGCGAGGAGGGAAACACACCCGTCAGCGGCGCGCACGCAGGAAAAAGGATAAGCGCGGACAAAGGAAAACATGGATGCACCCGAGAAGTATCCGAACGCCTTTATAGAGGAACTGGACAATTAGACCATTGTGCACATAAATGAAAAACCTTTCATGCTGAAGTGGGAGGCAAGATATTGCAGGAATGACAAGCGGAGTGCCGTTTAATCCGTCTGCGGATCCTATGATCTTGCAATGGCTGTTGCAGGGATAAGTGATTGCCTAGACAAAAAAGTGCCTCTTTCTTTTTTGCTATTTTTATTGTTTTGTGGCCTTTCTCTCGGACAAATACAATATTCCGTGTCAGAGGAATCGGAAAGTGGAACGGTAATAGGGGAGATTGCACAGGATTTGGGTTTGGATATTCGAAGCTCTCCACCCCGAAAAATTAAGGGTAACGTCTGACAGCGGCAAAAGGTACGTGGACCATAAGAATGGAAAATTGGTGGTTAACGAGCGAATTGATAGAGAGACTTTGTGTGACGCGAGCACGTCCGCGTGCGTTTTGAATCTGGAGGTTCTTCTTGAAAACCCAGCTGAAGATCACAATGTTAAGGTGGAAAATAAAGGACGTGAATGACAATACCCCCACACTTCCCCCGAGACGAGTATCAATTAGAGATCACCGAATCGGCGTTGCCCGGCTCTCGTTTTCCGATCGAACACGCGCAAGATCCGGATGTTGGTACCAATTCAGTTCGGCTGTACCGGCTCAGCCCCACGAACATTTTGCCCTCGATTCCAACAAGGCCTTCTCTCAATTCTAAGCACATCGAGCTTGTGCTCAAAAAGCCCTTGGACCGCGAGATCGCTGCTTACCATCAGTTACTCCTGACAGCAACAGACGGCGGCTCACCAGCACGCACAGGCAGCGCCAAAATTAACATTCGCGTTTTGGATTCGAACGATAACAACCCCGTTTTTGACAGCTCTGTATACAAAGTTAAACTGCTGGAAAATTCCCCTAAAGACACACTGGTTATCAAACTGAATGCCACAGACCAAGATGAAGGAACAAACGGGGAAGTGCTTTATTCATTCAGCAGTTACACACCAGACAGGGTCAGGCAGATGTTCAGCATGGACACCAACCACGGGAGAGATCAGAGTGAAGAGCAACGTGGACTACGAAGACACTAATTCATATGAAATGTACATTCAGGCCATGGACAAAGGTCCAGCTCCAGTGGCTGCCCATTGTAAAGTGGTTGTGGAAGTGATGGATGTTTAATGACAATGTTCCTGAGATAGTGATCTCATCTCTGTCCCGTCCAGTGCGTTGAAGATGCCCGCGCAGACACCGTGGTGGCCCTGATCAGCGTAACTGACCGTAGACTCTGGCCCTAACAAGCAGGTCACCCTTGAAATACCACCAGGACTTCCTTTCAAATTAAGTCCTTTAGAATTACTACACCTTGGTGACCTCAGCTTTTCTTGATCGTGAGAACACAGCAGCCTATAATGTGACCCTCAGTGCTACAGATGGAGGAAACCCTCCTCTTTCCTCTCAGAAGACCATTCAGGTAGATGTGGCAGATGTGAACGACAACCCTCCACGCTTTGAGCAGACCTCCTACACTGTGTATGTAACCGAGAACAATGCACCTGGAGCCTCACTCTGCACCATCAAGGCTCATGATTCAGACGTCAATGAAAACGCACGCATCACATACACAGTCCTAAATGATCACAACCATGGGATCCTCGTCACCTCCTATGTGTCAGTTAAAGCAGACACAGGTGTTGCCTATGCTCTTCGCTCCTTTGACTTTGAGTCATTACGTGAGTTTCACTTCCAGGTTAAAGCTCAGGATGGTGGTGTTCCACCACTCAGCCGTGTAGCCACTGTCTATATTTACATCATGGACCAAAACGACCACCCACCTGATATTGTATATCCCCCCAGCCAACGGTACACGCTCAACAGAGACCGTCCAGAAAAATGCAGAGCCTGGGTCCTTAATCACAAAAGTTGTGGCATATGATGCAGATGCTGGGCAAAATGCTTGGGTTATCTATCTGCTTGATCAGGCCAGTGATCTGGATCTATTTAAAGTGCATGAACACACGGGAGAAGTTCGAACAACACGACGGGTGCTTGAAGACAACTCAACGTCTTTTAGTCTGACTGTATTAGTTAAAGACCATGGTGAGCCACCTCTTTCATCAACTGCTACGATCAACGTGGCAGTTATGGAGGTGCCACTCAAAGTCACA
>UELW01000059.1:56573-170877 GCA_900490495.1 Danionella dracula | reverse complement strand
TTCCCCTATCTCCTCCTCCATCTCCCCCTCCTCCTCCCCATCCTCCTCCTTCTCCCCCTTTTCCTCCCATTCCTCGTTCTCCTTCTCCTTCCTCCTCCTTTCCTCCTCCCCTTCATCTCTCCCGCCCTCATCCCTCCTCCTCCCATTCCTCCTTCCTCCTCTTCCTCCTTGTCACCCTCCTTCATCTCTCCCTCCTCCTCCTCCTTCATCTCTCCCTCCTCCTCCTCCTCCTTATCCTCCTCCTTCTATTCCAGATGTTTATGTTTCAGTGTGAAAGTTCATTTTTGGGTGCGCTGTCCCTTTAAGGACCAGTGTTATTTCGATTGGAATGAATGGAGTTATATTTTATCTCGTGTGAGTACTATTTAAGCTGGACTCGAGCACACTGAACCTTTACTGGATATTGTCTCACGATTGATTCGTTAATAAAAATAATAATAATAATAATAATGTCTGAAACATCTTTAAAGTGCTAGCTCACAGGAAAACGGGATCGAATAGTAAATGAGGAAGTTTACTAGAGTGAGCTGTCCCTTTAAGAGACGGATGGTTCGGTTCGGTTCGGTGTGCATCTATGATTTAATGTCTACGCTTCTGATTCTGCCTGCTGTTACCTAAAATATTGAACTGAAACCCTTTCCTAATGAAATCTGTTTTAAAGTCGACCTCCGAGACTTGTTTGTGTTTGTCGTATTTATTGCTTCCGTTTTTTTTATTCGATTATGTTCTGGAATACTTTCACTTCAGTTGTGTTTTTGTTCAGTTTTGTTCATGTTGTGTTTGATTTGCTACGAACCAAAACCTTGTGTTCCCTTTTTCTTGAATGTCTTTCAAAATAAAAGACACCTGTCAGTATTTGCAGAGTGACTTATGTGTGACGCTTTGTTCGTTTTAAGGGTTTAACACACGTAATAAAACATCGTCGTTTTGAGTAAAATCGCATTTTATCTATCAGTTTTGGGCTTGTACTAAGTATTATAATGAATATCTCAAGAATGTGGTATCATCGACTTCGAGGGTACAGAGGCCGAGAGAATTTAGCCGAACGAAATTTTGATTACGTTCTTATTTATGAGATTATTTAAATGAGCTCATGAGAACACAGGGTTTTTTTTCACCAGTTCCATTTTTTTGTTAAATCAATTATCTTCAGATCGGGTTCATGTTTGTGTAATACTGTTTTCTTTTTCTGGGAGCACAAAAACGATTGCTTTAGCCACGCCCACTGACCGAAGCGTTAATTTGTATAAAAAAATGAAAGTCAGAGAAAGATTTAGAAAAAAAATAGAATGTATGCAAGCGAGTGAAATGAAAAACGATTGAGACAACGAAGAGAAAGGATGAAAGTGATAGAAGAGGAGAATGGATGAGAAAAAGAAGGAGAGAACGAGAGAAAAGAAAAAAGTGAGAAAACGAGAAGGAATGAAAGTGAGCGAATGAGAGAAAAAGAAAGAATGAAAACGAGAAAGACTGAGAGAGAATGTGAGCAAAAGTTTATTATAAATGAATTAAAACGGGCGTGATCTCGCTCTTGTTTTTTTATGAAATAAAACAAGCTTGTAAGGGGCTTTACTGTTTCATTAAAGGAACCATTAAAGAAGAATATTAATTAATTTGATAAATCTATCAAAATAAATTCTCAAGTTTAGAGATCAAGACTTGTATTTCATGAACGTATTTTTACATGTACCCTTAATTAAAAAACCCACACCTGGTACTACTAATAAAACTCATCTTGGCTTTATCCATTCACAACAAAGCAGATGTTAGGCTGCCCCCTGGTGGCCACACGCGGAAACTATTTATAGCATATATTGATAATGTATATGTAGCCGGTAGATATGAAATTTAATTTTCTTTTATTATTTAATTTAACGTTCACCAAACTTGTTTTTTATTGGTTAAATATTGGTTAAGTGTGGATCTAATAATTATAAAATTAGTTGCGTGTTCCTTGCGTTAAATTAAGCAGGTGAGGTTAGAGAGGTGCGAGTGGGACCATGCTCCACTTTAGTGCGCATGCGCGTCATTCCGACCGCACGTGTGAAGAGAGAGCATGAGGTGAATATGGGTTCTCTTCGGTTGTAAAGCTTATGCCACATTACGTTCATAAAATAATGATTTTCATGACGGGGTGATTTATGTTAGTGTGTGTGTGAGCATAGCGTGTAGACTGATTCGTGTGTTGTGTGTTTTATAGATATTACTCATTGTTCACGTGGGTTTCTACAGATAGCTGATGAGAGAATTTATATATATTACATGTCTCACTTACCCGATCCTGCCCTGCTTTGTTGAAGGTATGTTTAAGGTTCTGAAGTGTTTATTACTTGCGTTATACGGTTTAATATGTGAATTATAAAGGTTGGATGTAAAGTATAAATGTGTACAAAGACATGAATCGGTTAATTTTGTATTATTGTATAGTTTGAATTGATTGCTATGTATATTTAGCTTTAATGTAAGTCCGATGGGATCATGCTCTCATGTGAGGCGCATGCGCGTCATTCCGACCGCACGTGTGAAGAGAGAGCATGAGAATAGCTGATGAGAGAATTTAATATATATTACATGTCTCACTTACCCGATCCTGCCCTGCTTTGTTGAAGGGGAAAATAAACATTTACATCTGTGGCCCGGAGTGTGGTGTGTTTCCCCTGTGACGGCGCATTCGAGAGCGAGCTGAAGTCTGTTACATCCAACTGGTGGCCGTGACCCGGATGTCTTGGTCCAGCTGCAGCCGATCGCCTGGGTTAAGCAGTGTGTCTACGAGGTTGAGAAGCTGGATTGCGTGAAGAGGATCCATTCGGCAGACATTTGGACTGCGCTGTTCCAGTTACACACACGCAAGTCTTTGGTCACCAGAGGTGAAGCCCTGATTAGGTTGTAGACTGTAATTGACCGTTATAAATTTATATGTATATATAGACTGCTATTTCTGAGAGTTGGAATTAAGTGATTTGGATATTTCCAAGTTTTTTTTTTGCATTTTATGTGTATTAGTGGAACTTTACAAGATGACCGGGAGGGGACGAAACATTTCAGAGTTGTATACACCAGTTGTGGGGGAGGGTAGAAGTATGTTGCAGAGTGGGAAGGGGATACAGGGACTGTACCGAAACTGTTTATTCCCCAGTACATTATCACTGTCAGAAGAAACCCCTCAGCCCGAGTTAACACCACCAGCTCATTCGACACCTTCTAATGCTAACAGTGTTGTTACACAGCAATTGCGGAGAGTTAATTGGAGAGCTGAGCAGTCAGATTGGTGAGTCGATCGCTGCTCGTCTGGTGTATAGTGCAATGGGGCTAGCCCTCTACCCACAGTAACGTCAGGGGTAAACAAGTCAGAGCTCCCACTTGATTCATCTAGGACGAGTTTCATAGTGAGAACAGATGTCAACAACCACCTGTGTTTAGGGGGGACGAAAATGATAAATACTCTGTTCAGGAGTGGATAGATGTTATGGAGCTGTATTTGCAGAAAAGTAGTTGTCCAGAGTCAGAGAGAGCAGATACTGTCTTGAGTCACCTCCTGGGAAGGGCTAAAAACATCGCTAAAGTGGGGTTAAAAAGTACAACCTCCTCAAGCCCAGTGAGCGTCGAAAAGATCTACGACATACTTACACGCTATTTTAGCGACTACCCCCGTGTCACTTCTGCCACTCGCAGATTTCTATGCTACACAACCCAAACCCAAAGAGAGCCCTGTGGACTATTGGGTGAGACTGATACTCCGCCGGCTGAGCGAGCCAATACTCACATGGAACGCTGCGGGAGCAACATGGCTAACATGAGTGCAGAAATATCAATGATGTTTATACGAAACTGCCCGGATCCTGGTCTGTCCAGTGTGTTTAAGTGCAAACCCATGAGCAAATGGTCCACGGAGGAGATTCAGGAAGCCATCGATGAGCATCAGCGAAGAAGCAATGTCACTTGATGGCCAGAGTAACAAAGCCCCAAGCCCTCCAAGTGTCAATAGCTCAAACAGCCTGCAACGTAGACGATGTTGAAGGTGAAGTCGCTGCTGTCAATACTGCAGCTTATGTTCCCAAACATAGCCCTGCAATGCCCAGAACAACCCCAACAAGTCCTGATGCATTGGAGCGTGTCCTCAGCATGTTAGAGAGGGTGTTGGAGCGAAACCAGTCAGCCCACATATAGTTCTCAAGAGCCACTCCAAAGGTATAGAGGCCATAATCCATCCTGCCGTGTTTGTGGAGAGTCAACACATTCAACCCGTCACATTGCATGAGGGAGAAGCGTTTGCCTCATATGCATGAAGGTTGGACACCAGCGCAAAGATTGTCCCGGTGCTGAGGAGGGTGGTCGCCCGCGAATGAACGCACCCCAGTCTCAGGGAAACGAACAAGCTCACATCAGAGAGGGACGATGTGAGCAGGACGGGTGAAACCCTCAGTGAAAAGGATGAACTACTAACGTACAAAGAAAGTTGCAAAGTGCTCCCAGACAAAAAATGTGCTGTACCAAAACATAACAAAGCTGGGAAAAGCTGACAGTTTGTTTTACACTGATGTTTCCATCAAAGGGGGCCAAGTCGTGTTACATGCGCTTCTGGACAGTGGGTCTATGGCATGCACCATGAGTACAGAGGCTGAAAATAAGCTCAAGGAAGCAGGAGTTGCCCCTGAACCTAGTGAAGTTAACCCAGACATTATTCTGTTGGTTGCGGTGGGGTCACAGTCCGGCCGCAAAGTATCTACCTGCTTGAGATGGAAGTGTACGGACAGACTGTCAGCGTTCCCACTTTAGTCGTACCTGGTCAGCGTGATGAAGTAATATTGGGCACAAATGTCATCAAACACATCACCAGTCGAATGAAGCGCATTCAAGGATATTGGCGTGTCCTGAGTCTACCTGAAAGTTCAGAAAATAATGAGATTGCACATTTCTTGGATATGCTGTCCGGGCTACACAGATGGAAAGGCAACGAAATGCCCAGCAGAGTAGGAACAGCAAAACTCACCCAAGCTGTAGTGTTATGCCCACAGCAGGAACATCTTGTGTGGGCTAGACTACCTGTAGATGCCCCTGTTTCAGTGGGAAGCGCTGTACTGGTCGAGGCCAGGAAGACAAATCCGCATAAGAGCATCATCGTGGGAAGAGTTGTGGCATCAATGAGTAGTGATGGATGGGTGCCCGTTAAGGTCTTGAATGGGGGAGACAAACCTGTGACGCTAAGGAGGAATATGAAGCTAGCTGATGTTTTCCCCTGTGTGGCTCTGGAAGATCTAAATGTAACCTCTCAGCAGTCGGCCCAAGAGTTCAAAACCTTCAGTCAAACAGTCGCCAAGAGTGACGCACTTGATGTTCAAGTCAGCTCAAAACTACAAGATCGGTGTTGAATGCCTTGGACCTACGTGATCTTGACATAGAAGCCTGTCAAGTCTCCCCTCGTTACAAGGAGCAGCTTGTGGAGTTGGTAACCCAGTATGAGGACGTGTTCTCAAAAAAATAAGCTGGACTGTGGGAAAGCAAAGGATTTTGTCCATAGAATTCACCTCACCGACGATCGACCATTCAGACTCCCTTACCGACGCGTACCACCAGCACACTACCATAAACTTAGACAAGTTCTCTCGGAAATGGAAGAGTTAGAAATCATTCGCAAGTCATCTAGTGAATGGGCTTCCCCATTAGTACTTGTCTGGAAGAAGAGTGGAGATTTGAGGATTTGCGTCGATTACAGGTGGCTGAATGCCCGTACCACTAAGGACGCCCATCCCTTGCCACACCAAGCCGATTGCTTAGCAGCGCTTGGAGGAAATGCCATGTTCAGTGCTATGGATCTTACCTCAGGATTCTACAACATCGAAATGACTGAGGAAGATAAAAAGTTCACTGCATTTACGACCCCCATGGGTTTATTTGAATTTAACCGTTTACCGCAGGGATTATGTAACAGTCCTGCTAGTTTCATGAGGCTCATGATGAGCATCTTTGGAGACCAGAACTTCATGACCTTGCTCTGTTATTTGGATGACCTCTTGGTGTTTGCCCCGAACGAAGATGAAGCACTGATCAGGCTCGAGGCAGTATTCAGTCGTCTAAGGGCCCACGGCCTTAAGCTAGCGCCGAAAAAGTGTCATCTGTTACGTCGGAGTGTGAGATTCCTGGGCCATGTCATAGACGAGAAAGGAGTGTCAGCCGATCCTGACAAAGTCCAGGCAATCGTAGAGATGACTGAAAAGGATCTCATGATGGAGGATGGAGTTACGCCATCTCAAAAAAAGGTGAAGTCCTTCCTCGGTATGGTTATGTTTTATCAGCGATTCATCCAAAACTGTTCTAGCATAGCCAAACCCTTGTTTAGTCTGACTGCTGCACCAAGAGGACATAGGAACAGTAGAGGGAAGTTTTCTGCGTTCAAGAAGTTAAGTCCAAACGATTGGAAAAGCGAACAGAGAGAATCCTTCAACCAGCTGAAATCTGCTCTTCTGAACTCTGTGGTGCTTGCTCACCCCGATTTCAACCGTCCCTTCGTCCTGTCAACCGATGCCTCATTGGATGGGCTGGGTGCTGTGCTTTCTCAGGTTCCCGAGGGTGAGATCAAAGCCCGTCCTGTCGCTTTTGCAAGCAAATCCCTGACACGTGCTCAAAGTAACTATCCAGCGCACCGTTTGGAATTTCTTGCCCTGAAGTGGTCAGTCTGTGATAAGTTCAGCCACTGGTTGAAGGGTCATTCGTTCACTGTATGGACTGATAACACTCCGTTGACTTACATCTTAACGAAGCCAAGACTCGACGCATGTGAACAAAGATGGGTTGCGAAGCTAGCGCCGTACAATTTCAGCATCCAATATATTCCTGGCAATAGGAACGTTGTAGCTGATGCTATGAGCCGGCCACCATTTGTTCAGCCCAGAGTTAGTCAGAGATTAGTGAAAGAGCCCTACGACATCTTGTTGGGTGAAGCAAACCATTTCAAGGAAGATGTCGTGCAAGATGCTTTCCGTGTAAGTTCTCAGTGTCAGACCATTGAGCCGCAGATATCTCATCAAACATCTGAGACCATAACTTCTGAGCAAGTATCAGCTGTGTTGGAAAGTCAAGCGGAATGGAGCGCAGGACCAAAGGACAAGGTGTATGGTTGGTTGACACAGGATGTACATAATTTAGATCCCTGCCGGTCAAGATGCACTACCTGTGTTTACCCTGAAGGAGCTTCAGGATAACAGTCAGGAGATCCAGTTTTGACTCGCACTCTTACATATGTTTCTCGGGGAAGAAGACCAACCAGACGCGAGAGGACCAACGAGATGTTGGAGACTCTGAAAATGCTGAAGCAGTGGGAAAAGCTAAAAGTGCTGGATGGGATCCTGTATCGGGTGTCTAAAGACCAACTTTCAAGAAAGAAGCGTTGGCAGTATGTCGTACCTACCTCCTTGGTTGAACAAGTTCTGCAAGGTGTACATGACAAGGCGGGTCATCAGGGCCAGTTTAGAACTTTGTACTTGGCAAGAGAGAGATTCTTCTGGGTCGGCATGGAACGAGACATCAGAGATCATGTTAAGTGTTGCAGACGGTGTGTTGTGAGCAAAACACCGGAACCAGAAGCAAGAGCCCCACTAGAGAGTGTCAAGACAACCAGACCGCTGGAGCTAGTATGCATTGACTTCTGGAGCGCGGAAAATCGCAGAGGAGGAAGTGTGGATGTGTTGGTCATCACGGACCATTTCACAAAGATGGCACATGCATTTGCATGTAGTAACCAGTCTGCTAAGCAGGTGGCTCGCAAACTGTGGGATAAGTATTTTTGCATATATGGCTTCCCAGAGAGAATTCACGCTGATCAAGGTGCGAATTTCGAAAGTGAGTTGATCCAAGAGTTGTTGCAAATGGCAGGAGTCAAAAAGTCAAGAACAACAGCCTACCACCCTATGGGCAATGGAATCACAGAGAGATTTAACCGCACATTGGGTGGGATGATTAGGGCACTACCCCCAAAAGACAAACAGCAGTGGCCCCAAATGATTCAAACACTGACATTTGTATATAATTGCACGGCTCATGAATCTACAGGTTATCCACCTTTTTACTTGATGTATGGAAGGACTCCCCGGTTGCCCGTGGATGTAATGTTTAAGCATGTTGAGAGAGATGACAACATTGCAGATTACGACAGTTACATAACCAGAATGAGAAATGATCTTAAAGAGGCTCTTCAAGTAGCTCAAACACATGTGAGTGCAAGTCAACAACGCCAAAGGGAGTTGTACAACAGGAGAACAAAAGGGTGTGATGTCGAAGAAGGAGATCGCGTGTTGCTAGCCAATAAAGGCGAAAGAGGACGAAGAAAGTTAGCGGACAAGTGGGAATCTGTGCCTTACGTGGTGGTGTCAAAGATCCAAGGTGTCACACGTTCAGAGTGAGGAACCTTAACACGGGTCAAGAGAAGGTTGTGCACCGCAACTTGATGCTGCAGGCAAATTTCTTACCTCTTGAAGTGGAAGAGAATGAATCCTGTTCTGGTAGCTCATTCTATAGCCAAGACCAGTCAATTAAGACCTTGACACAAGATTCAATCTCAGAAGACAGTTCAAAAGAACTCGCACGTACTGCTGAGTGGGTGGCATTCTTACCTGTTGCAGATGACCCTGAAAGAGGAAGACAAGACCGGAAAGATCAAGATTGTGCAGTGGTTCCTGAAGAGTTTGGACAGATTTCAGCCAGTGAAAATCAGGAGATTGATGACAGTTGCTCACATGTCAGTTCCCATACGGAACCATCAGATGTTACTGAATCTCAAAACAGTACATGGTCAGCCAGTCTTAGAGGGAGTTCAGAGTCACTTGGTACAATATCTGTGTCCAACACGACACGCAGAATATCTGATGTAGCTTCTCAAGTGAGAACTCGAGTAGGCAGACTCGTTAGGCCGGTGAACAGACTTATTCAGAATATGACACAAAAGAGAGAGCACAACACAGAGTAATAAGAGGCAATGCATTTTTTATTTGTTAAGATTATATATATATATATATATAAAAAAAAAACCGAATACAAGTCCAGCTCACATAGGGAAAAGTATAGGAGTACTCAATAAATTTTTTTTTTGTTGAGACAGAGAAAAGTTTTGAATTAGTTTCATACTATTTACAAGGTAGTGAGAAAGTTTAGTAAGTCAGACTGAAGAGTGTATAAGGCACTTTTTATAGCAAGAGAGTATTTGAGAGCTTGATCACCTTTCTTTTATTCTTTTCCTCGTGTGGTACGAGTAATGTCACGTTGCATTGTCTGAAGTTGATGTTAAGTACACAAACCTGTATGTCCTACCTTGTCGACCCCTTAGGGAATGGCACTTCTTTGGAGCACAAGTTTAGTGAAGTTAAGGGGGGAGTATGTAGCCGGTAGATATGAAATTTAATTTTCTTTTATTATTTAATTTAACGTTCACCAAACTTGTTTTTTATTGGTTAAATATTGGTTAAGTGTGGATCTAATAATTATAAAATTAGTTGCGTGTTCCTTGCGTTAAATTAAGCAGGTGAGGTTAGAGAGGTGCGAGTGGGACCATGCTCCACTTTAGTGCGCATGCGCGTCATTCCGACCGCACGTGTGAAGAGAGAGCATGAGGTGAATATGGGTTCTCTTCGGTTGTAAAGCTTATGCCACATTACGTTCATAAAATAATGATTTTTCATGACGGGTGATTTATGTTTAGTTGTGTGTGTGAGCATAGCGTGTAGACTGATTCGTGTGTTGTGTTTTATAGTATTACTCATTGTTCACGTGTGTTCTACAGATAGCTGATGAGAGAATTTATATATATTACATGTCTCACTTACCCGATCCTGCCCTGCTTTGTTGAAGGTATGTTTAAGGTTCTGAAGTGTTTATTACTTGCGTTATACTGTTTAATATGTGAATTATAAAGTTGTATGTAAAGTATAATTGTACAAAGACATGAATCGGTTTAATTTTTGTATTATTGTATAGTTTGAATTGATTGCTATGTAATATTTAGCTTTAATGTAAGTCCGATGGGATCATGCTCCATGTGAGTGCGCATGCGCGTCATTCCGACCGCACGTGTGAAGAGAGAGCATGAGATAGCTGATGAGAGAATTTATATATATTACATGTCTCACTTACCCGATCCTGCCCTGCTTTGTTGAAGGGAAAATAAACATTTACATCTGTGGCCCGGAGTGTGGTGTGTTTCCTGTGACGGCGCATTCGAGAGCGAGCTGAAGTCTGTTACATATAGACATATAGCATATTTAGAAAAATGTGCATACTCACAAAACAACAAAAATGCTCCATGATAACCAAAAGCAAGACCTATATTATACTATATATATCTATATATTTAGATGGATGGATGGATGGATTTTTTTCTCTGTCCCGTTGTAGATTCAAAAATTAAACACGTTTTAGGATGCCTTACTTAAATCTATATGCTCAATTTCAAAAAAGTTAAAAGTTATTTTGAAAAGATATTTTTTTTGGAATATTTTGCGAAAACGAACTTTTTGCAGTGAAGAGAAACCACGCGTCTGCTGCGCATTAAAGCGTGCAAGAGCGTTCTCTGACCGCCAGAGGGAAACCCTGAGCTGAAGGGAGCGCGCACTGCGAGAAAACAGCTGCTGAGTGACCGCACTGACCGGAAGTCTTTAGGGTAATGTTGTTCCCATGAGTTTGATTTTCTTTTGTAAATAACCCTTTATTTTTGGGATTGAAATGATCATCGCTGGAAAAAAAAGGGCGCTCTTTTGTAGCAGCACCTGAGTATAAAATGCTTAAAACCAAAGAGCTATTAGTTGAATATCTTTGATTGTATTTAACCTTTGATGTTAATGTTTGACGTTTGTGTTAATTAGCTATACTTCTATTTTTCCGTACTCTTCAATTCTCTTCTACAGGGTCACGTGTTCTTTATAAATATATTCTGAATATATTCTTGACGTCACCCTAGGTTCTGAAGTCAAAAGCTCAAAATGGGCGGAGCCAGTGCTCGAAAACGCATCATCAGATGCGGAACATGGCCGTAAGGAAGGCGTTTGATTGGCCGAAGGTTAATTGTTATGTATTTTAAACAAACACATTTTACAATAATTCACCACGTCAGAGTATTCACTAAGATCAAAACTAGCGATCTGAATAAACGAACCCAATGGACCCAGAGGTGGAGACATGTTTTTTCAGCTCCAAAGTTGGTCAGTTTTAACTGTGAATGAGAACCTGCTCCCTTCTGAAGTCAGCCTCTAGTGGCCCCTCGAGGAACTGCAGTTCAGTCACTTCCTGTCGAGCTTCTAGCGGGATTTCCCCTTGTCTCCGATCAGTCTTAAGATTCTCACGAGAGTGCCAGTCTGAACACATTCATATTATAACTCACAAAATCAATCATGGGGCGACACGGTGGTGCAGTGGGTAGCACGGTCGTCTCACAGCAAGAAGGTCGCTGGTTCGAGCCTCGGCTGTATCAGTTGGTATCTCTGTGTGGAGTTCTCATGTTCTCCTCGTGATCGCGTGGGTTTACTCCGGGTGCTCCGGTTTCCCCCACGAGTCCAGAGACATGTCTTATAAGTAAATTGTCCATAGTGTATGAGTGTGTGTGAATGTTTCCCAGCGATGGGTTGCAGCTGGAAGGGCATCTGCCGCATAAAACATGTGCCAGTAGGTTTATTCTGCTGTGGTGACCCCAAAAGGGAAAAAGCCGTCAAGAAAATGGATAATCAATTATAGTTTTTCCTGTACATTTCTAAAAAGAAAACTCCTCTCTCAAGTTCTAGTAATGGTTCATGGTCATGGTGTGTAGTGCTATGAATTGACCGTGAGGGTAAGCGCGCCAAAGGATCGCTGCTCACAGCTTTAGTTTCACTTATTTTCACATTAATTCTCCGATAAACTTTTGCGTGACGTGGCAGACTCAGTTGCAGGCGCAGTGCTGTCCTCGGTGTGCTGGGCTTCCAGGATGTGAGCATCCCAAGGTGTATTTACAGCTGATTATATCAGCTAATCTCTGGATTACAGCATGTTGTCTCCACACAAGAGCCTGATCCTCCCGGCAAAGGCCGCGTTCCGGTGCGCAGGATTTTCTCCATTAATCCCATCCTAGATGTTCCTCCCCCCGCGCCCACATCTGGCCTTCAGCGGCTTATCAATGTAATCCTCCATTTTAGAAGTGGTTTATTATGCTTCATCGCTGATACGCTGGACTTTAATTATAAAAATGCAGCTTTTCTCTGTAACCCAAATGTAATTACACAACCTGAGTCGATTAGCCGCTGTGTGAGCGCGCACGCTCCCCGCATCCACATGGCACTGCATATATTTTTATGGTTTTAATTACGGGCTTGAATCATCAAGGACATATTAAAGTGATTTAATAAAGAGAGGCCACAATCATCTTTAGTGGCCTAAATCTATTTCTAGAGCAGCCTCCCAGAACGAACGGCTTTACGTCGATAAAATCTGTGATTTTGGTTGAGTTTGTTTATATAGGACAGAATTAAATATAAAAGTTAATTTAATATAGGACCTTTAGTCTGAATACTAGATTCTGATTGGCTGGCACATTTTGATTAGTTCAGAAAAACACATATGGTACAGCTCTGTTTGTTTACTCCTACATTATTTAACGTCTACTGTCATTTTTTTTTACACAAAACATTGTTTGTGGAGCTGCAGGACTGGAGAGACACTAGACCAAACAATGCATTTGCTACAAATCAAGGACCCGACTGGTTCGATGTTTATTAAAACATTTGGAAAAGGCTCCCCGAAGCCTGTTGAACCTAAACCTAATAATATTATGTACATTGTTTAACCATTAAATGAATAAAGCAATATTTTTTCATTGTTCTGTCAGTAACAAAAAAAACAGTAATTCTGAACACTTTCAACAGGCAAATAAAAAAAAAGTCCTTCAAACACAAAATATGTTCCTTAATATTAAGATAAGCACATAAATGAAATTGAATGCTTCATAAACTGAAACGGCATTATTTTGCTGCTTTTTTTCCCCAACAATCACTGCCTTCAAATAGTAAAAAAAATCTAATTAGTCGTATTTTTGAGTTTGCGGGCGTCTGTTGCATTGTGGGGAATGTAGTGTTGGTGGCTGAAGGCCAGTTTCAATAGTGCTTAAGTCTCATCACAAGGGCCCATAGATAAGACGAGCTGAATTTGGCCCCCAGGTCTTGACTTGGAAACATGTGCACTAGATCAGGTTAGGTTTACAGAACATTTTACAGTTTTAATGCACTTTGCGAAGGCCTCCTCTTCATGCATTAAACTGAATAACACATTGGTTAATACCGTTGATTTTGCATTAGTTGTTTTTTATATTATGAGGGCCGGTTCAAATTGTGCTGCTCTGGATTCTGAAGTATTTATCAGGCCAGACAATGTGGATAATAAACAGCCTAATAATCTAGGTTTCTGTTGTGCGATGGAAACCTCCTTTCATTTTTTAATAATAAAGTAAAACAGCAGCATTTTCCAAGAGAACAGACTTCCAAAAACACTTCATTGTTTATCGACGCAGTTCTGCTACAGTTCACTTCCGAATACGTTCTTCATTGAGATGAGCTGCGATAGCACTTCATCTGATTGGTCAGTGGGCGTGGCTACAATCATTGAGTTGTTTGAGCTCCCAGAAAAAGAAAGTAGGATTAAACAAACGAACATGAACCAATCTGAATTGGACTCAAGGCATGTTTTTGATGAGGGAACGATACTAAAACATGAGAGAAATGTCTGAAACTTGAATTATCATAAATTAATTATTTAAATTAAATAAAGTGCTCACAGACTTGTCATGGTAATTGTAACTTCGTTTCAAAACAAGTTTTTAATGATCCTTTGAGCTTTTAAATTGAAAATATTAACAACATTTTAAAACTGGGATAGCCATAAAATGGCTGTGTTGACATCAGGGCTTTAAAAACAAAACAAAGAAGAAGAAATTAAGTTTTCAAATTTGGGGTGAAGTATCTGTGTGTGTGCAATGGAGGGTTGTTTTGGAGCACAAAATTAACTGATGCTAACTCGTGCTAACTCAGACGTAAGGAAGCTGCAGGAGATACGCAAGCAACCGCTGGTTTAGTTTTAGTTCTAGAACACACAGCACCTCGATCCCAAACTCCAGCTTCTCTCGGTGACAGATGTCATGAAGCATCCTGTCAAAATTGTCTGATTAACACAAAAGGGCACTTTGACAAATCCCGCTTACGGGAGCACTTCTCTTTATTAAAGGTTCTCAATCCCGCCAGGCCCTGGGATTAAGATCAGGTGGCCACACACCATTGTCTGAGCAAGCAATCCGGCTGTAGCTCGCTTTAATCAACATCATCCTCCGTGATTGGATTTGGGTTCGTACGAGGGAGAGCCGGAGCGATACACGAGGGGTGCTTGCACCGGGAGAAATGTGAGAAGCGCTGGGCATGTGGAGGGAGAAGTGCAGGTTCGAAGCAGTGCTATGTGCGAGAGGCCCTGTGTGTTGCTGCAGAAGCTGCCAGGGAACATCTGCATCGTTAGGTGCACATCTGAAATCTGCTCAAAGCTGCACTGTGTTGTGTTTATATATCGAGCAGCTGCGCAAATGAATTGTTTTTGCCAGGAGGCTCTCAGCAGAATTGTGTGTTTGGGCCTCTCTGTATCTCCAACACGAGTAAAAACATAGACCTGTGTCATAGATTTTAAAGCTTGAAAAGAAAGCTTTATGTTAGCTTGAGAAAGCCATTTTTTAGAGGTTTGATAAAGCTTTAGCCTTTTTGGAAGAGGTCAAAGCTTGAAGCTACAATCAGTGTAAAAAGTATTTTAAAAGTTGAAACGTGTGATGCTCAAATAAGACACAAAGTGTCGTGTTTTTAGCACGGGATTTCTGTTAAGATGGTTGCTAGGGTAAGCGGTGTTTGCTCTGGAGGGGTCAGTTACATCATGTGACATTGCGTTTTATATAAACCAACCCCCATGTCTTAACTTTTTTTCCTGAGCTAAAAAAAGGACTGCAAAATGGTTGCTAGGGTAAACAGTGTGGTTGCTATGGAGGGGTCAGTAACATCCTAGAATCTTTGCCTTGTCAATATGAGTCATGTAACCCAACCCCCATGTCTTAACCCTTTTCCTAAGCTGAGATATAGATCTTTGAAAAAGGTTGCTAAGATAACATTATGGTAGCTATGGAAGGGTCAGTGGCATCATATAAAGTTCCTTTTTTTCTAATTTGAGTTATATTAACTGACCTCAGTGTCTGAAATATTTTTCTAAAGTGAGATAATCATGTTTGAAAATGGTTGCTAGGATAAACAGTATGGTTGCTATGGAAGGGTTGGTGACATGATTAAAAACTCTAAATTGCCGCTCTGCGCAACCTTACTCAACCCCTGTGTCTCTAGCTAGTTTTGTCTTTAAAATATTTTCAATTAGTTATTCAATTTTATATATATTTATTTATAAATATTTATATATTCAAAATAAAGCTTTCTGTGACAAGTGATGTAAGTGGTTAAAATGCTGAAAATGTATTTATTATTATTTATAAATGAACAATTTATGAATTATCACGATAGTACAAACATTTATCGCACAAGTGGTGAAATGCACAAAGGACTTGGTTTGCGTCATAAAAATAAGAAAAAGATATGTTTTTTTCATGACGTGAATAAAGTATATTAGCTAACTATATTATTGTATTACCGAAAATATATAATATACACCTCACTGACTTTTTAAAAATAACTTGTCTTCACTTTTTACAGGTCAATGAAGGAAAAGTGCAAAAAATAAGTAAAGTTTGCGTGTGAAACCTTACATAAATAAAGTTTTCTCTGAGAAAATGACTCAGAATGCTATCATTCATTGCATGTTGATATCCATCAATATTCCTCCAGTCAATATTCGTAACTTAAATCAAAACCTAAGGATGAGATACATCCTTAAATATTGTACATTAAGCTGTTTGAGCAAGCAGGAGGGTCCTGATGGCTGCAATATCATCCTGTTGCCACAGGTGGCACTGTTCGTCCCGAGAGTGCTGAAGGGCCTCCAGGTCTTCAGCTTGATACTACAGATGTAAATGGAGTTATTTATTCATGTTTTACTATATACTAGCAGTTCAGGTTTTTAGTTAACCATCACACATATACTTGTACACAGAATAACTAATTAAAGTTTTGAAATGAAGCAAAAAGTTCTTATAAATCGCCACTATTTGTCTTCTATTGGAGTATTCTGTTAGACAGAACCACTGCCACCAAGCTCTGCGTGTTTTGAAAAACGAAAGTGAGCATATGGGACCATTTATGAAAAGATCTTTCTGGAGATTAGCACCCTTTTATCAGCCTTAAGGAGCTTATTATAATTTCAGTCTTTCTGAAGGGGTTAATGCACATTAAAATGAAATGACGAGCATATTTCTTAATTAAACAGAAGTCCGTTTGAAAGAGGTCACGTTATGATGTAAAAGGGTGCTTTTATTGCCATTTTTGTAATTAATCTGGTGTTCTGTGCTTTTGGCTTTCACCTCTGGATTACCAGATGTCAAATCCCTCGGGCCGCAAGAACAGAACGCCACGAGGTTTAGTTTCTCCATCAGAGCGTTTACACACTTCCTACCTAATCCACATTGAGACCTTGTGAAGCGGCTTCGAAGCTAAACAAGCCCTATATAAAAACTTATTGATTGATTGATTGATTTATAGAGATTGAGAGTGTCCATGAAGGTCAAAACGAAGTCAGCGATGAAAACATGTTTTTTCAGCTACAACGAACCCTATAAACGAACCCAATGGAGTCAGGGGTGGAGACATGTTTTTTCAGCTCCAAAGTTGTTCAGTTTTAACATGGGAGTGAATGAGAACCTGCTCACTTCTGGAGTCAGCCTCCAGTGGCCGCTCGAGGAACTGCAGTTCAGCCATTTCCCGTTACGCATCGAGAGGGAAAAAAGGAGGTTGCCACTTGCAAAAAAAATGACAAGATAAATTCAAGAACTTAAAGAAAAGATGGTTGTCTGTGCTCCTGTAGTCCAAAAGACTTCAGTGATGTCACTTCCTGGTGTCTATGCAATTATTGTTTTTATTGAGTGAATATCTGGAGGTGGAAGCATTCATGTGGCGAGGTTACTCAGGGTCATAAATAAAAGGGATTTAACAACATCAAATGAACATTTGACATAACATCACCAGCAAAGAGAACATTTAGATGTTTCGGACTATATCAAAATCTATTTTTGAACCATTTACGTTGCATTAACAACATTTTTGATTCTGAAATATACATTGAAAATATACATTTTGCCCAATATTCCTGTTTTTTTTGTGTTACTCAGCGTAACAAATGTGACAATTTCCTGTATTTTTTTTCACTCCAAAAAGAGAAAATTGTAGAATTTGTGTATTTTCTTCTATTTCTTTAATCATAAAAAGTACAATCAAAATGGAGTATAGTAAAGTTTGCCATTTTTCCATTTGCCCTTTTGAGACAAATCTGAAAGTAGCTTTATGCAGCTTCTCCCGTGAAAAAGCATCACTTTTTAACCATTGACTGGTTTTAACCTCACCGCAGACTGGTTTCTGTTTGGGACGCTCTTCAACATCACAACCTAAAATAATACATATTCAAAAACAGAAAACAAATCTACTAGTCTTTGAGTATTTTTTGTTTTTTTAGCAGATAAACACTTCTAATAAACCCAGATATTTTGTCATTCTACTTTCATTTTTCAAAAGAAAACTGAATGGACGATTACATAATTAATTTTCAATTTAGATTAAAAAAAAAAAACGGAACAGTTTGTCATTATTTTTTTAAGTCATCTCCCATCAACCATGAGGGCCGAAATTGCGTCAGATGATAAAACTGTTTTATTTGTTGTGAAATCATACTTTTAGTTCAGCTTGTTCTCTGTATCAATGTAATACAGGTACAAAAGTATATGTGAAGATGTTTAACTATAAAGTTTGGTGACCCAAGAGAATAAGAAAAAGTGCTTTAAGAGGTGAGAGGGACACAAAACCTGCGTTTTAATTGTATTACTCAATGATGCTTCATCCAACTGTGTATATTTTAAGAGTGCAGTAGTTTTAGCTCGTGAAGGGTTAACAGCAGGAGGTTGAGCTTGTAGGTTTGGGTGGAGAGCACTTGGCCAGGCTGTGTTTGTGTGCGTGTGCTTCTTCTCTTCAGTAATTAGCTTGGCTTGCAGCAGCAGAGCCATGCTTCAGCATCTTCTACTGGAACCCATCATCACCATCAACCATCACCATCATCAACAGCACGAGAGCAGCACCCTTCAGAGATGAGCGAGATCAGCCAGGCGGCTCTCCTGGACTACATCTGTTCCTCTGGAGGAAAAGTAAAAAACTCCGAACTGTCCAAAACATATAAGCATCTCATAAACCACGGTGACCTGCAGCAGCGCGGTGAGTACGCGAGAACATGAGGTTTCCAGCCGAAAAGCACCGAAAGCGTTTCACACGTTCACCAGAGGGACCTTTGAGATAACAAACAGCACAGTTCAATGTCTTTAACACCAAACGTGAGGGTTCTTCCAGGAGTTTTGTTTCGGTGAAAGTTGACGCGAGGCGCGAAGGTGCTGACGGTTGGAAGCAATAACGGTCGTTAATGCTAATCACGATGTTGAGATGCTAATGTTTATTTTTGGTTTGGCGTCAACTTTTTGTTACTAAAACTCGTTAAAACGAGTTGTTTTGACGCCCGAGTGTGGTTCAAATGTGTAGGGTCCTCTACAAACATCTGGTTTAGATTAGAAAAGCTAAACGCGAACAGGGAACTTGGAATTCTGTCATTTCCTCTTCTTTCCTCTCTCAGCAAGGGCCTCCACATTCTCAAACAATGACCAGAAGGACACGCAATATTAACTTAACTTTTGGGTAGAGTATGTATGGAATGGCAGGAAGATATTTGCGATTTAGCAGCATTTTGAAGTTGTAATAGCGTGTAGTTTTATAAACGTTGGTTGTTTTTAAGGGGTGTTCAGATAAAAAAAAACCTTTTTCCAGGTGTTGAACTGAATTTAAATGGACCATCACAAATGGTCTCCAACCATTTATACTCATACCAAAACTTTAGTTCTTCCTGGCTTCTTGGTAATACAAACTTTAGGAGGGAGAGGAAGATTTTATTTAATTATAACCAATAGCTGCTAGAGTAATAGAAAAAAAAAACATTTAGATTGGTCTGAATAAACATTGTGCTAATCAAATGGTTTGTTAAATTATGCCCAGTTTTAGGAATTGTAAAAAGCTTCTTAAAAAGTTATTATTTCGAAGAACAAAGTTGCTAAAAAACGATTTTTAAACAAAAAAAACAGCGCAAGGCTGAGTTGCTTCAAGCAGCACTCTGATTGGTGGAGAGCAGGAGCAGCCCTGATGTTACGGATACGAACCCAAAACCTGCGAGAAGAGTCTCAAAAGTATCGAGCACAAACTCAGAGCTGAGCGTACTTGTAAGTGATGCTCCAAACCCACACAGTTCATAATATTTCATGAGAAGCAGCTGAAAAACTTAATAAATTCAATTCCAAACAACTAAAAACACTGCATTTCATTGTCGACTAAAAGTAAGAGAGCTGATTTTCGCTTCTAAGGGGCCATTAAATATGTTTTTAGACCTCGAGGAGTGCGGACTCTGTGCTGTTTCTAGAGTAAAATGTTTTCACAGAGCCCTTTCTCTTGTGAGTGATCTGGGAACGGGTCCTGCATCCATTTTTGGTGAGTCTAGGTGTGGTTCCTTTAAAAAGGGTGAAATAATAGATTTTTTAACAGCTTTAGTAATCTAATGTGCTATAATCAACCAGCTTTACTGTTTGAGACAACGTTTGAAGGCAGCATTCCTCTGCTTTTTAGTGCGTCATCAAACAAAAACATTATTGGTTTAAAGCAGCTAGCAGCCGAGGCACGAAGGAAATTACAACGTCCTTTAATATCTGAATCAACACTTATTATCAAAATGATGTAATAATTAAGTAAACGGAGCTGGAGAGTGAGTGATATTCTGAGTTCTTCGGCTGATGCAGTCTTTAGCATGATTTGTTATATAAACAGATTCAGCTCACATCCAAATAAAGATATTTCTGGGAAGACTGCTGGCCAGATGTTGCTGCAGATGATTGCTGTTACTGAAATATATAATATAATATATAAAATAAATTAATGAATGAACAGTTTTTTAATAACCAGGCTAATGTATATGTACATATATTGAAATCTTCTCTGGACAATAATTTTCTAAGTCAAGGATGCTCAGAAACCTAGTCTGATGGTTTGGCTTGTAGATTAGAGATGTTTCAGAAGTTTTTTTTTTCTATCAAATCTTGTTCTGTTTTAGGAGTACAAGGCATTGCTAGAATTCCATCAGTCGGTTTATATAATATCTGGTTCAAGAGATGAGCGTCCGCCTCGCAGGTGCTTTTCCAATAAAATAGACACACTAGGATTACATTTCTTGGGATTTACTTGACTTAGCTTTCAAAGAAGTCATTTATATGTTGGATCAAATTTCTAAGTTTATTTTTAAAAACGTTTTTCTGTAGCCTACAGAGGCTTTCTGCGGCTGAACATTTAGTAAATATTGTCAGTTTCCTCTGCTTTTCATTTCTGATGAGCAATCATTCGTTTCATTCGTGTGATACTTAAGGCGTCACTCCACGAGTTTCGTTCATTTTGGTGACTCAGAAACACGACGACTCTTTGAATGACTCTTTCTTTTTGTTCTGTAATAGAATATTTCTTGCCAACTTTCTTCCCTTTCAGGGTCTCCACAGTGGAATGAATCGCCAACTCTTCTGGCATATGTTTTACACGGCCGAGGCTCGAACCAGCAACCTTCTTGCTGTGAAACGACCATGCTACTCGCTGCACCACCGTGATGCCCTTATTGGAATATGTATAACATATACCTGTGCATTTTTCCTTTTTATTGTTTAAATATTTGGATTTTTGCTTTTCAATATATTCTATTTGTCTGAATACGTCTTTGTCTATACGCGTGTATATTTATTTCTATAAAGTAACGATTGAGTCTTATGAAAGAAAAAAATATTTAAGTAGATATGACTTACATTATGCCTTACATAAAAACATAGAAACTAATTACAATTGTTTTTCATTCTGTATTCATGTTTGTATTTGTTCTTATTTAACTAGTCTAGTACATCTCTAACAATTTGGGATCCTTAAACGGTCAAGAATAGCACGTTATCTTTTCCAAAACCATCAGCACTGTAGTGTAATTACATTTGGTGATGTTGCATTTAATCCATCATGCATGTGTCAGACGTAAATCGTCACTCAATTATCTGTAATGGCTGATAAAGCTCCGTCCAGCTGCTCTGCTACAGCTGTGAGCAGAGGTTTGAATCTGGGACCATCTGACAGAGCTGACCAATTATCGTAATTACAGCGGCAGCCTGCGATCAGCTCTGGATCTAATGATTCCGGATCGTTTTAAGAGAACTGTGTCGATGGGATGCTGAGGGAACATAGAGTCCTGTTTGTTTCGGCGAGCTTGGAGTCATAAATTTGGTTCCTCGCAGCAGCGTGGCAGGATCTCTGCTGCATTCACGCGTTAAGTGTCCACTTCCCTTTTGGTTTCCTGTTGTTGTGGATGCTGTGGTGCAATGTCATCCCTGTCTTTCCCTTGACAGGAAAACGGAAGGTTGTGGAGGCTACATTCCTCCTTTAAAGACTTGAAGATCCAAGTCATGCTGGACTTTAAGTGTTTTTAAGCTTGGATGATGAAAGCATGTGTTTGAGTTTATTGTTAAAGCACGCGGTGGTTTTTAAGCCGTCAGGTTGGGTGGTACAGTCTTGACAAGAGAACATTTGCAAAAAAAAAAAAAAAAAAAAAAAAAGTTGGATCGTTTTGGACACGCTAGAGTCAGTCAGTGGATGAACCGAAAACCATCTTAAAATATTACATATAACATCGAAGGATGTCTGAAAATAGGGATGATTGTAATAAGCAGGTGCATCACGGTGGTGCAGTGGGTAGCACGGTCGTCTCACAGCAAGAAGGTCTCTGGTTCGAGCCTCGGCTGGGTCAGTCGGTATCTCTGTGTGGAGTTCTCATGTTCTCCTCGTGATCGCGTGGGTTTACTCCGGGTGCTCCGGTTTCCTCCACGAGTCCAGAGACATGCGGAATAAGAGAATTGAGAAAAAACAATTGTCCATAGTGTTAAAGTGTGAATGAGTGTGTGTGGATGTTTCCCAGCGATGGGTTGCTGCTGGAAGGGCATCCGCCGCATAAAACATATGCCAGAAGAGTTGGAGGTTCATTCCGCTGTGGAGACCCCGAAAGAGAAGAAAGCCGACATGAAGATGAATGAATGAATGTAATAAGCAGCTGTTGGGCTCACAGGACAGCTCCGGTGAGGGAGAAGCCGTATGGATAACCTTAAAACAGATATCATAAGATATATTTACTATCGTGCCGTGCTCAAATATGGCTGTGGATTATGCATAATCTAATTCTTCGATGATGATGGAGAATGTGTTCCCTTAAAAAGTTACATGAAGGGTGCTAAATTAATGCCTTTTTAAAGCATTTAGAATAAATATATGACTCTCTATACCAGTGTTTAGATAAATAAAAGAAATAAAAAATAAATAGTATTATTAGTCTTTAAAATTTGTTAAAAGTTCACCTCTGCATAACACAGTTTCATTATTAACGTATAAGAGAGAAAAAGAAATAAATATGGACCAACTTACAACAAACAGTAGCTTTATTAACTGTAGCAGAAAAGATTTAAGGTGCATCTGAAATGTAAAAAACATTAAATCCTTAATAAAACTATAAACATTGTTTGGCTGATCGTGATTGCTGCCAATATTCGGATCGTTTTTGCTGAAAAAACTCAAGCAGTTTATCAGCGAGATTGGAGCGTAACGTATTTAAGTGACGCCTTCATTTATTTAGCTTCAAGCTGTCCGCTGCAACATTGTTAGACTCAGTAAGCACACCTGTCTCTCCTCGTCTCCCACCGCAGTCACAGTGAAGCCAAGCGCTACAAACGCGTCATATTTCCTCGTCTTAGCTTTCAGGAGACTTTCGTTTGTCTCTTTATCTCCTTCTCTCTCCGTCTGTCTTCTACACTTCGTGTCTACACTTCACACTCTGCCAATGAGAGCGCCACTGCCCCCTAATGTAGTGGAGTGCTATTGCACTTTATTCTAGAACAGTAAAAATAAAAAGCATGTTCCCCGAGGACAAACGCACCCCACTATTTGAGAACCACTGCTTAATACTATCACTGCAAGTCTGCCCCTTAATAAAAAAAATAAGTTTTTATGGTAAACGATGTTTTGGAATTGCTTCTGTAAACACCTTATTCCTCCCACAGACTTCTGATCATCAGAATAAATGTCCATTTTTTGTTTAAAACCAGTCTGATGTGACTTCAAGAGCTACTGACAAATACAAGTGTCTTGTTGATACACACAAAATCTACCAATTGTTGGTGAATATATAGAATTTTCTCCTCTGCTGCATTTCCGAAGTAGTTAATATGCTGCATGGTCTCACAAAAACACGAATATGCTGACATCAGAGCTTCAGATTCAAATGACGTCTTGGTGCTTGTTTGACCAAATAATCTGACATTTGAGTTATGTTCAGAAGATCCAAATCAATTATCGAATGCTTTTGAGTGCGTTCCTAAAATTACGGTAAGTGTTTAACCTGTGATTTCAGTATTTGTTTGTGTTGACTCTGGCAGTGTTATCAGCCATTTTAGCACATAATACCCTGATTTTGTTCCTTTTGAGAAGGTCACGTTTTTGCAAACCGTGTTGTACACTCAGTCTGATTATTTCCCTGGTAACTACTTCGTAGTCGTCCTTCATGTGAGATGTTGCTATGACAGCCGCTCGGGCTCAGCATCGAGATGAAAACAAGAGCAGTGCGTTTTCAAGGTTGCTTTCACAAACACTGAATGAAGGTAGATGATATGGACCTCACCGTTCCTGTGGGTAGTTTAAAATGATATTACCCTGCGTCCAGACTATTAAGGGCACAACATTTGAATTGGTGTTTCCCCCAAAAAAGTATCGGCCCCCGGATACTAGTTTCTGGTTGGTTTCTGAAGATCTGAATCTGCAGCAGCTCAATTTTCAAGAGGTGGACTGAAATGAGTTTTTCTCTGGACGTGTGGGCGATGCTAATAATTCTAAAATCTTGGCGGCTGATTTTTAAACTCGATTTTTATTGGCATTAATGTACACAAATCAAGGGTTTTGAATGCTAGTATTTAAGTTGATGTGTTTCGGTTGGTACCATTGACTGTGTAACATGGATGGTTCCATGCGTGACATCACCCATAGGTTTCGTATGAACGGTGAAGGAGCCTCAGAATGGGTGTAGTCAGTCATTGTCCACCGAGGCGGGACACCGGCGTAGCAACGACTGGCTGAAAGTTGAAATCTGAATATTTTTTAAACAAGCAAATTTACTGCATCGAGGTGACTTTAAAATGTCCAGCTTTTAACCATTTTCCCGGACTGCTCACCAACTTCCAAATCTTCCAAAGCACAGAATTGATCAGTGTTTCTCAAAAAAAAAGTATTCCAGTGACCCCGTTTTCTAATTTCTGGTTGGTTTCTGAAGATCTGAGTCCGCAGCAGCTCAAGAGGTGGACTGAAATGAGTTTTTCTCTGGGCGTGTGGGTGATTCTAATATTTATAAAAGCTTGGCGGCTGATTTTTAAACTCGATTTTTATTGGCATAAATGTACACAAATCAAGGGTTTCGAAAGCGAGTGTTTCGGTTGCTACCATTGACTATGGATGGTTCCATGGAAGACATCACCCATAGGTTTTGTATGAAGGGTGAAGGAGCCTCAGAATGGGTGTAGCCAGTCATTGTCCATAGAGGCGGGACACAGGCGTAGCAAAGACGTCTGATTGGCTGAAGGTTTAAATCGTAATATTTTTTAAACAAACCAATTTATTGCATCGAGGTGAATGTAAAAACTCCAGATTTTAACCACTCTCAAAATTCTTCCTGGACTCACCAATTCTGGAGGGTGCTCAGAATATTTTAACGCTAGTTTAGTGAGTAAAGCTAAAGAAGTGTCATTATATTTTCATTGTGAGTAGAAAACTTGAATATTTTCTGGTATCTTTTTTTGTGAGTAGTGCTTATTTTAGTGACTTTTATATTTTACATTAAAACTAATACCTATAATTGGATACTAGTTCTTATTTTTGTCTACTATTATCTTTTTCTAAGGTGCTAGTACTTGTTTATTAGATTCTCGGACCTATTCTGGAGGCACAATTCACTAGCAGTCCAACTTATTTAAGTTTTTATGTTTCAATTATGAAATACCACAGTTTGTGAGCTGAATTATTTTTAACAAACTTTGAAGAAACTATTATTCATATGTTCTAGAATAGCAGTAGAAGTGATTTGAGACTATTTTAGTGTAAAGATTAGCTTTCATTATTTTTTTAATACCTCAAAGTAAGTTTTTTACCAAAATAAAATGACTTTGTTCTAACATTTGCCTAGCTTTAAATGAAGTTGTTTATATCACCTATTTATAATTATATAACACCTTTCAGCTAAGAAATATTAAGATAGGATTATTAGTCCATATCGCCCAGCTCTACCAGCTTCACCAATGGTTTGAGAAATGGTGAAAATTTTTTACAGTTTTTTCGGATTCCAAATCAGTGCTACAGATTCTAGGATCCATGAAATCAATCCATCCGGCAGTTGTTGAAATAATATAAAAACAAATAACTTGCTGAATATTACATAGTATTCTGCTGGATTCTTGGTAATGTGGGAATAACAGGAAACGAGAGAGCGGACAATGTGGCAAAACGAACAAACCCAGAGTCCTGCTGTCAACGTCTTTTACCAGCAGCAGACTTAACACAGAAAATAAACCATCGAGTAGTGAAACATTGGCAGCAAGAATGGAACCAACAAACTGAAAACAAACTGCATGAAATCTCTCCAGAGCTCGGAGTAAATCAAACCACTTCAGGAACCAGAAGAGATCAAATATTATGGATTGAATCGGGCGCTCGAGATTAACTCGGAGTTTTCTTCTTAAAAGAGAGGCGATGTCTTTATGGAGACGTTGCAAATGTTTTTTATAAGATGTATTTTATACACATCTTGATAGAACGTCCTATTTATAATTCCATGAGAAGAAGGAACCTGAGTGGAGAAGATCTGAAAGAAATCCACGCTAACCCAAAAGAGCTAAAAGTTTTTACCAAGGACAGACTCGAGCTGGGAATTGTAACTTAGTTTTAAAGCAAGTTTTTAATGATCCTATGAGCTTTTAAATGGAAATATTAACAACATTTTAAAACGTGGATAACCATGAAATGGCCGTGTTGCCATCAGGGCTTTAAAAAAACAAGAAAGAAGAAGAAGAAGAAGAAGAAGAAATGGTGGAAGGAAAATGGTTTGTTGCACTTTTTCTGTAGATCCCACGTTTTTCTGTTCCAGTCCAACACAAACCAGCACCGGTGGCATCTGAGCTCGCTCCTCTGGGCGTACATGTTGAAAAGGTAGAAGAAACGAGATGTTTCTGCAGGTCTCCTCCCTGAAGCTTTCTATTCTCGTCTAGAAACCATAGCCAGCTTCTCTCTGATGCAGTCAGTCTGTTGCGTAACATCCCTGACTCCCACAGGAACAAGATCAGAGTCCGTCGTGTTTGCTTAAAACGAATGGCTAATCCTGCACACAGAGCACATTAATCAATAAACAAGCGTGCAAAGTTTAATATCACAGACAAATGTTGTGTTAAAGGATGTTTTGTTCCTAATGTACTCACATGAGTTTCTTATGGATTGTAAAGATTTAATCAAACCACCCAAATATGACGTTTGCCCTTATTTACACAAGTATAAACACAGAGTTATTTTTTAAATGTAGATTTTGGCTGGAGGTGGGCAAAATGGGGATCAAAATAAGTCCCTTTTAAACGCTTAAAACATTCTTTTTGGTGTTAAAGAACTGCTGTTGTGGATTTTTTTTAAGTGACCTTTTTTTGCAATGTTAGTTTTGTGGAACAAACAGTTAGAGTTCTAAATGTAAACGTTTCAGCTATGTAGTCAACCTGTGCTACTCTCCTTTTTCACCTGTTGCATCCATTCCTGGGGAACCCGACTCCTCCCTCAAACATCACCGTTATGGCTCTTCATTGTGGATTTCAGTCGTAGGGGTTTGGTACAAATGAGTCGCTGAACTACTTACATTGGAATCATGACCAAATCTGATCAAAGTAAATTAAAGTTTATTATATTGAACTTTGCGTGCATGTCAACTTGTAGCTGGAGACTCCCAAACCCAAATAATAAACATTTCAAAATCATAATCAGGGCACTTTAATGTGTATTTGTTTAGCATTTGACATAAAAGCATCAGCATCAGCATTTAGTTAAATCTGAGTCCATCCTTCCATTATCTTGTCAGCTTTTTCTCTTTCGAAGTCACCACAGCGCCAACTATTCCAGCATATGTTTTATGCGGCGGATGCCCTTCCAGTGGAGAATCGTTTTTACCCAATTCTCTTATTCCGCATGTCTCTGGACTCGTGGAGGAAACCGGAGCACCCGGGGTAAACCCACGCGATCACGAGGAGAACATGAGAACTCCACACAGAGATAACAACTGATCCAGCCCAGGCTCGAACCAGCGACCTTCTTGCTGTGAGACCACCGTGCTACGCCACCGTGATGCCCATCAATCAGACTTACTTTACTTGATTTAATGCGTCTATAAGATTTATAAAATAAAAAAAAATAACTAAGCTAAAAAAACTGATCAAAGATAATGGTTAGATTTAGCGAATAACTGGAAATATAAACTCTACGAGGAATTTTGAGCGTCTAGAATATCTGGCAAGCCTTGAAATCCTCACAAGGACGCCGAATCTCAATAAACACAAATGTACGTAATTCCAGTTGTCCGTGTTAAAAAAAAAGCATGTATAAAACATTGTCTGATGAGGATTTGCGTAGAATCAGCTCTTCCTACATGATAGGTTTTAGCCATTTATTCACAAGTGATTGTTTTGTTGTTTATATGCTGTCGATTTTTCCAAAAGTGCATCCTCTAAAGATCCTCCTGTTCAGGGAAATCAGATCAGGGTTAAGGTTAGGATTCAACAGATACTCTCTTAAAAGCTGCAGCAGATTTTTGGTTGCAAGGGCTTACATAAGTACACTTTCCGAGCTCAACTGACCTCTTTTTCTTTCCTCCGCAGCCAAATACAGGGAGGAGTTCAAGCTCATCATAGATCGCATCGCTGTGGTGAAATCAGAGAATGTGAGTACAAGCATACTGAAAGCTCTGCGATGCCCTCAGCCCCATTCACTGAGCAGCTGGGAATTTTTGTGTTTGTAACATAATCGCTTTGTTCATTGTTCCTGAAGATTCGTCTCACGGGATTCTATTCAGGAAGCGATTCATTGTTTGCTCCGTGACTCTGCTGGTCCTCGCTTTCACACTTCAGCGCTGTTCGGCGTGTACTTTCCCTCTGATGAGATCACCGTCTTGCAAACAAATCCGTTTTGTTATTGGAATTATTATTCATGTTGTATGTTTTATTACTAAAGGCACAAAGTGATGTTTATCAACTGGCTTAAAGGTTAATTTCTCTCTCCTGATTCCAGACAACAATGGGCCACACTTGGGCCGTAACTGGGCCAAGCCTCAGCCAAGTCAACAATAAATGTAATGTTTGAAACATGTCTTTTGTACTACATTAAATACAATGCAAACCCTTTACAGTTCGCGGGCCAAAGATGGTCTGTAAGCTAGTGCCAGATCATTATGGGGTTATTTATTTTAAATCTTATTCATTTTTGAGTCAGGTGAATTCATACATAGTTTTTGATCTACAAATAAATGTGAAGAGATTCACAAAAATAAATCAGATTCACAAACATTGGATTGGCTTGGATTAGGCATTTTACACCTAAAACTTGCTTCAACGTGTAAAAATTTCAGCATAAGAAGGCCACCGATTAATTTCATATTTTGAGGTATCACTGTATTAATTTAATTGACTCAAAAATACCCCCGTAGATCAATGCCAAAACTAGCATACATTATTTTGCTGGAATGGGAAAAACTAAAAAAAAAGAAGAATTTATTCATAAATGTGCCCTCTTCTAAATATTTTGCTGTCATTCTGCTTCTACTGAATTAGTTATTCCAGTGCACCGCTATTTGTTTATTGACCGCTAATTAAAGGGAATTGAAACAGGTTTTTAGCGTTTAGAAAGAATATTCTTCTCATGGTTTACACCTAAGATTAGCCTCCATGTTTGTTCCAGGGAGAGAAGTACCTGGTGCTCAAGAAGCGGTACAGACAACTGATGCAGGAACGAGAGTCCGGATCTGGGAATGGACGGGACTCGATCAAGCCACGAGATGAGCTGCTGGTTTCCAACCCGCTGGAGAAGCAGAACCCGAGCGCTCTCCAACCAGCGCTGGTGGGTCCCCTGATCACAGTCACAGAACCTCCTCCCAGGCCCCGAAGTAGTGATGTGAGTCTGATTCTAAGATCTGCTGGGGAACTCTTCGTAGATCTGCATCGTAATTATCATAGGTTCTGTTCGTCGTGTAATCGAATCGTTAGATTAGAACTGGGGGTGGAACCTCAAGTCTCTAAATCAACCTTCCCTTCCTCGGAGCGTGTGCTGAAGCTCTCCCAGCTGGACTCCGAGAGCTGCTGCTGCTGCTGCTGCTGCTGCTGACCGAGAGCAGATAACGGAGCGCTTTGTCTTTGGCTGAGAGATTTCAGCTGTTAACAGTCTTGTTTGCAAGACTTCCGGCGACTGTTGTGCTCGCATGTTAAAGAGCCAGCGCTGTGGTTCTGAAATGTCAATTATTTGTGTTCTTGTGTCTCAAACAAAAACATCACTGCGAGGTCAAAAAACGCTTTAATTTTATTATAAAATGCAGATTTGCCAGATTAATTGTCTATTATTTGTGTTCTTGTGTCTCAAACAAAAAACATCACTGCGAGGTCAAAAAAACGCTTTAATTTTATTATAAAATGCAGATTTGCCAGATTAATTGTCTATTATTTGTGTTCTTGTGTCTCAAACAAAAAACATCACTGCGAGGTCAAAAAACGCTTTAATTTTATTATAAAATGTAGATTTGCCAGATTAATTGTCTATTATTTGTGTTCTTGTGTCTCAAACAAAAAACATCACTGCGAGGTCAAAAAACGCTTTAATTTTATTATAAAATGTAGATTTGCCAGATTAATTGTCTATTATTTGTGTTCTTGTGTCTCAAACAAAAATCATCACTGCGAGGTCAAAAAACGCTTTAATTTTATTATAAAATGTAGATTTGCCAGATTAATTGTCTATTATTTGTGTTCTTGTGTCTCAAACAAAAAACATCACTGCGAGGTCAAAAAAACGCTTTAATTTTATTATAAAATGCAGATTTGCCAGATTAATTGTCTATTATTTGTGTTCTTGTGTCTCAAACAAAAAACATCACTGCGAGGTCAAAAAACGCTTTAATTTTATTATAAAATGTAGATTTGCCAGATTAATTGTCTATTATTTGTGTTCTTGTGTCTCAAACAAAAATCATCACTGCGAGGTCAAAAAAACGCTTTAATTTTATTATAAAATGCAGATTTGCCTGATTAATTGTCTATTATTTGTGTTCTTGTGTCTCAAACAAAAAACATCACTGCGAGGTCAAAAAAACGCTTTAATTTTATTATAAAATGCAGATTTGCCAGATTAATTGTCTATTATTTGTGTTCTTGTGTCTCAAACTAAAAACATCACTGCGAGGTCAAAAAACGCTTTAATTTTATTATAAAATGCAGATTTGCCAGATTAAATGTCTATTATTTGTGTTCTTGTGTCTCAAACTAAAAACATCACTGCGAGGTCAAAAAACGCTTTAATTTTATTATAAAATGCAGATTTGCCTGATTAATTGTCTATTATTTGTGTTCTTGTGTCTCAAACAAAAAACATCACTGCGAGGTCAAAAAACGCTTTAATTTTATTATAAAATGCAGATTTGCCTGATTAATTGTCTATTATTTGTGTTCTTGTGTCTCAAACAAAAAACATCACTGCGAGGTCAAAAAACGCTTTAATTTTATTATAAAATGCAGATTTGCCATGATTAATTGTCTATTATTTGTGTTCTTGTGTCTCAAACTAAAAACATCACTGCGAGGTCAAAAAACGCTTTAATTTTATTATAAAATGCAGATTTGCCAGATTAATTGTCTATTATTTGTGTTCTTGTGTCTCAAACAAAAAACATCACTGCGAGGTCAAAAAACGCTTTAATTTTATTATAAAATGCAGATTTGCCTGATTAATTGTCTATTATTTGTGTTCTTGTGTCTCAAACAAAAATCATCACTGCGAGGTCAAAAAACGCTTTAATTTTATTATAAAATGCAGATTTGCCAGATTAATTGTCTATTATTTGTGTTCTTGTGTCTCAAACAAAAATCATCACTGCGAGGTCAAAAAAACGCTTTAATTTTATTATAAAATGTAGATTTGCCAGATTAATTGTCTATTATTTGTGTTCTTGTGTCTCAAACAAAAATCATCACTGCGAGGTCAAAAAACGCTTTAATTTTATTATAAAATGCAGATTTGCCTGATTAATTGTCTATTATTTGTGTTCTTGTGTCTCAAACAAAAAACATCACTGCGAGGTCAAAAAACGCTTTAATTTTATTATAAAATGCAGATTTGCCAGATTAATTGTCTATTATTTGTGTTCTTGTGTCTCAAACTAAAAACATCACTGCGAGGTCAAAAAACGCTTTAATTTTATTATAAAATGCAGATTTGCCAGATTAAATGTCTATTATTTGTGTTCTTGTGTCTCAAACTAAAAACATCACTGCGAGGTCAAAAAACGCTTTAATTTTATTATAAAATGCAGATTTGCCTGATTAATTGTCTATTATTTGTGTTCTTGTGTCTCAAACAAAAAACATCACTGCGAGGTCAAAAAACGCTTTAATTTTATTATAAAATGCAGATTTGCCTGATTAATTGTCTATTATTTGTGTTCTTGTGTCTCAAACAAAAAACATCACTGCGAGGTCAAAAAACGCTTTAATTTTATTATAAAATGCAGATTTGCCTGATTAATTGTCTATTATTTGTGTTCTTGTGTCTCAAACAAAAAACATCACTGCGAGGTCAAAAAACGCTTTAATTTTATTATAAAATGCAGATTTGCCTGATTAATTGTCTATTATTTGTGTTCTTGTGTCTCAAACTAAAAACATCACTGCGAGGTCAAAAAACGCTTTAATTTTATTATAAAATGCAGATTTGCCAGATTAATTGTCTATTATTTGTGTTCTTGTGTCTCAAACAAAAAACATCACTGCGAGGTCAAAAAACGCTTTAATTTTATTATAAAATGCAGATTTGCCTGATTAATTGTCTATTATTTGTGTTCTTGTGTCTCAAACAAAAATCATCACTGCGAGGTCAAAAAACGCTTTAATTTTATTATAAAATGCAGATTTGCCAGATTAATTGTCTATTATTTGTGTTCTTGTGTCTCAAACAAAAATCATCACTGCGAGGTCAAAAAAACGCTTTAATTTTATTATAAAATGTAGATTTGCCAGATTAATTGTCTATTATTTGTGTTCTTGTGTCTCAAACAAAAATCATCACTGCGAGGTCAAAAAACGCTTTAATTTTATTATAAAATGTAGATTTGCCTGATTAATTGTC
Source organism: Danionella dracula (assembly GCA_900490495.1). NCBI lineage: Eukaryota > Metazoa > Chordata > Actinopteri > Cypriniformes > Danionidae > Danionella > Danionella dracula. The sequence continues at coordinate 138,154 of UELW01000059.1, read as the reverse complement.
TATTATTTGTGTTCTTGTGTCTCAAACAAAAATCATCACTGCGAGGTCAAAAAACGCTTTAATTTTATTATAAAATGCAGATTTGCCAGATTAATTGTCTATTATTTGTGTTCTTGTGTCTCAAACAAAAAACATCACTGCGAGGTCAAAAAACGCTTTAATTTGATTATAAAATGCAGATTTGCCTGATTTTCCGATGACTTGATTTGCGACGCGTTCATATGAAGCTCCTCCTTCACGTGATCATTCTGCAGTGATTGGTTGTTAGACTCAAGTCTGCTGTTATTGGAAACAAGGTCTTCGCTCTCTCCGGTTCTGACTGGAGGAAGATGAAGTCCAGATAAAGTGGAACTGATCCACTCTTTATCAAAGAAATTGCAGTTGGACGAGTGTAGACTCATGAAGAAGTCCTCTTGAAAATGAAGGAAAATGGTGGAATTTAGGGGTTTAAAGTAGAACTTCCCAGTTGTGATGTCACTTTAGGAACCTTGTAACCTCAGTAACTCATAATTATTCATGAGCAGGTATACTGTTCCATGAAGATAAAGTAACCAATCATGTTTGCTGAAGACCAAATAACAGCAGTAATGTTAAATTTGAGGTGGCTCCACTGTGTTCATGACGGCTTTGATGAAGCATGGCTGAGTTGGTTGTAGAGACCTGAGACCTGCTCTCACTTGAGGACCCAATAATCTTTAGCAGTGCAAGATCAAATCTGAAGAGTGTGGGCAGATACTGGCAGTAATATTCTCCGATGTTGGCAGGGTAGGGCTGCAACTAATGGTTTTTCCCAATGTTGATTAGTCAACTGATCGGACATCACAATAATATACAAGCCCACAAGGACTGTAAAATGGCTGGGTGTGTCCCTGTTGTCCCCAGCGTCACTGGACCAACACGAAACAGCAGAGGTGTGAAGCTAGAGAATAGCTCCTGCGGTGAAGCCAGCACGTTTGAGCTCGTCTCTGTGTGCGTGAGGACCTTAAACTGTTGTGTTCTGGTGCTTTACAGGCAGACAGCGGCCTCTCGGAGAAAGCGGAGCATCGTTTGGAAGAGCTCTCGGCTTCAGACAGAGAAGAAGAGCTCGATCGGGATTCTCCGTTCAAGGTCAGAGTTCAGCAGCTTCTCTGGTGCTCTGTGGAAACTAGCGTTGGGCATCTTTTTTTTTCTTTTTGATACCGGTGTTAAAACGATACCGGTGTTGAAACGTTGCCTGATACTTTACAAAAGCCAAAATGATGGTCGATGACTCAAGAATATATTTTTATTGAACAAAAAATTGTATGCTTAAAGTTATGCTTAAAAAACAACATATTAAAAGTTTAAAGTATATGTGAATATATATAGAAAACACAGAACAATAGAAGTAAATCGAAAACACAACAACAACAACTCAAAAGCCACCTAACTAACTACAACAATTTAACCGCTTCAAATTTTAGCAGTTGTTTTGCAGAAATATCATCATTTTGTTAATAATTAGTAATTAGTGGACTCTTTTTTGCAAGTGGTGTGACTGAGGCTGGAGTCATCCACACTGATAGCGCCACCTCTTGTCCGCAATGCTTTTAAGTTTACTACGAGTGCCCTCAAAAGTTTCATTCAATTTCGATGCAACTGCTGTAAAACGTTAGCGTTTTTACGCACGTTGCGTGTCGGTGTCCTTTCGTGTGTAATATAGCCACACTTTCAACCATTTAGTTGTAGGCATTTAGTTTAATTCAACTTGTTTCGTTTAGCATGCTAAGCTAACGGAGAGCACCTGATGATGTCTACCATCAGAGCAAGTCTAACATTTGTTCCTGCATTCGCGCGCTTCTGCGTGGCGTCTTATTTGCTGTTGATTTGTTGAAAGTGGAAGATGAGAGCGGAGGGAAAGAGGGACGAGCTTGTGTGCTTGTTGTTGTCTAGTGTGAGTAAACTAAAAATAATAAAAACAGGACATTCTTGAAATTTTGTTCTTTAGTATATTTATATTTGACGGCGTCCCGAACAGGATCGAGAAACGCTAGACTTCATCTTTTTGGTGGAATGAAAGCTGAAAGCATTAATTAAAACGTACTAAGCACGTTGTAATTGTTTAAGGATTGGGAAAAACTTTTAACCTTATTTAAAGCAGGAACACAATTTAAGTAGACTTGGTTGATTTTTGAAGAATATCCCGATTGAAGTTGACACTAAGAAAAAGAACTAAACTGTAAAGTATGCAGCTCTGCTGAGTGCTTCAGAAAAGCTCTGAATTTCAATAAGAAGATGGAAACCTAAAAACTTTTTTTGGTCTGTATATCTGAATAATTCATTAAGCGCCATTTCATCCACAACATTTGATGGCGTCCCGAACAGGATCGAGAAAGGCTAGAGTTCTTCTACATTGCGTAAACTGAAGGTGCAAATTACAACACGCCAAGCACACTGAGCGGAGACAAAAGTAACATTTTCAGCATCCCTGAATTTCATTTAAAGCAGGAACACAATTCGAGTAGAATTGGATGATATATTGAGCAGATTTGAAGATTAACATTAGCAAATAGAAAAAAAATTGTAAACTATGCAGCAAGTTTCCTTTCTTGAGCGCTTCCAGAAAAGCTCTGAATCTTCATGAATTATCATAAAAAGTCATTGCACTATCTCCATGTCCTTGAAATTGTTCTGACGAATTGAATGAAGATGATCGGAACGGCTCCAACAGTTCAGGCACCGAAATGAGGCTGAAATTCACGTTCTGATTCGGTCCGGTTCCAAACCGATTTTTGAGGTGCCGGTTCCGTATTGGCACCGAGTTTTGTTACCCAACTGCTTTTCAATTCAATGGTTCAATGTCTCTCTTTTTGAAGTCTTGCTTAAATTCAAATGGACAAAAATGTGACGTTTTAGGGCATTTCTTTATGAGCTGGGTGTCTGTGGATTTATTGAGACCTTATTTCAGCATTGTGGAGCCACGTTCTTAACAAGAGTTGAAACTGGGTTTATCACACTTCCAGGTTTCGGTTTATCGCGCAGGGTCTCATCACTTCCTGTTGTACGTCGAAGCAGAGTAAACAATAGCAGAGTCATTTCACTGCTGTTCTCGTAGTGTTTCTTATAGGTCCAGCTCAACATAAGACCATCTAAACCTGACTTTTCATGACTTTCCAACAGAAGAGAGACTATTGAAAACAGAGGTGACCGATATTCTGTGAAGAAGATCCAAAATTCTGAAGGATCTGAAGTTAAAGATGTGCACATCACAAAATCTGGATTAAGAAATAGATCCAATTTAGTGCTGTTGATCGATTAAACAAAAGTAACTAATTAATCGTATGGTGCGATTAATGTTGATTAAAATGTTGTACATGGGCTTAAATTAGAATAGATTTTTTTAGACATTCAATGAAAATGGAAGCCGAAAGGATAAAATCGATGTTTATTTCTCATAGAAATGGTTCCTTTTTAAAACTGAGCTACTTCTTTCTAAGGTACAGGGTTCTTTTAAATAATCAGAATTATTTTATTTTTAGAAATAAAAACAGAACTTCAGAATCGTTCTTTTTTTTTTTTTGCTTTAGACAGGTGCTTGTAAAGCAGCAGTTGGCCATTATTACTTCTTCAGAAAGTCTGTTAGGGTTTTTTTCCCTTCAGAAATCCGAACGTTTAACTAGAGCTGAGCGATAATTCTATATCGATAACTATCAGCAATATACATTTTCTCGATAAGATGATATAGAGAAGTCTAATGACAGCTTGATAACAGGACGAGCGCGTTTCTAACGGTAATTCTGGGTTTCGTGCGCAGGGATCGTTTCTCTGCGTTTATATCAGCCTCAGAACCGTGTGAGGTAACACTCGCACACTCGTTCATGCTCCGACTTTAAAAGTACTGCACTTTTATCCTTTTTTCAGCAAACAAAAGCTATATTTTGTCAGTGTGGCGTATATCTGCATCCAAACACTTCCGATTGATGTGTTACATGATTTTGAAGGAAATGCGAATGATAAGTTAGAATTAATCTGAGCTAAACGCAGACAGTGTCTTTTTTAAAACTAAATGTACGAACACCTTGAAAGTCCTCCAAATAAAAAAATCAAATAAAAATTTTCTGTGACTTGAAATGTTTGCTGCGTGTGTTAATGTTTGGGTTGAGTGCTGTACTCTTCGCGAGCAGAGTAATGTACAAACCTTGAGTTTAAACAAGACATCTTCCGAATATAGGTTAAAAAAAGAATAAGATCATAAAGATGGAAGAAAATATAGACACTTAATATACGCAACTCATAACTGAGATTTGACTCCTATTCTTTTCGTGATCTGGCGTTTTGTATTAAAGTTACACAAAAAATGTATGTAATGTTTTCATCAAGTCCACCAACTTTATTCTTTTGGTTTTATTTTTGAAGTTGAGTTTTTTTGTGCGTAAAAATTGTATTTAAAAGCTTGCAGCCTTTAAACAAAATCACGAGTGGGGTTTTTTTTTTTTTCATTTTTCCATCAAATCACCCACGGTTCCTGTAAAATGTAAAATAAAGGCTATTTAAGGTTTTAAAAACCTTCGAGACGCTGTTTGGTTTTCTTTATTTGAGTTCAAAGCCCACAGTGTTCCATCACGGACTTTAGCCATTATTGGTCCACAAAATTATTGGTCCTAAATTCAGAAGGTCTATAAATGTTAGGATTGAACGAAGCGTTCCAGAATCTGCCGGATGAACTCTTTGAGATGCCACCTGTAGCCAGAAGGTGGCGCCAGGTTAACTAGCTGGATTACAGACAGGCCGAGGGGACTCTGACAGAAGTATTGGAATGAAGATTTGTGTTCTTGTGTAAAATAGAAGCATGCTCCTCCTCATGATGGAGAAAATGAGAATATTAGATTTAACAAACTTTTAGATGCCAGGTTCTTGGGTTCCGTCACATCACTTGCTAACTTTTAAGTTTTAAGTTTTTGATTTTTTTTTTTTTTTTGCAGTCAGATTGCCCCGCTTTAATGTTTAACAATAACATACCTTTTTCTCATCTTGTTTTTTATTCAATTAAGTGCTGAAAAACCCTCTTAATGAAGCGTAAAAAAAGAAAGTGAACAAACACAATAATACAAAAATATTCGAATAATATTTATAATATTAATTTATAATATTATTTATAGTTTTTTCCCAGAAGCCATCACTACCCTAAACTCTAACAGGCGCACACAGGGAATGGCTTAATCTACACTTAACCGGACCCAAGCATCACCCTGTGTGACATCAACATATGCAATATACTCACTTTATTTCACTTTATATGGACAATAACCTTATAGGTGAAAAAACTATGATTGCTGTGCAATTGCAATTTTAACACTATACATTGTCTAGCTCTTAAACAGAACTGCCACCCCACCTACCTCCCCCCTCTCTTCTTTGCACTATTACTAAAGATATTTCTATTGTACTTGACACTTTATAGTATTTTTCCTTACTAAATGTTGCACTGACTAGTGAGATGCTCTTAATCTCATTGTACATGTTTATAATGCAAATTGTATATGTGTATAGTGACAATAAAGGCATTCTATTCTATTCTATTCTTTCTATTATATAATAATCTTTAATGTGTTTATTTTTTGCTGAATAAAAAATTTAATAAATGAAAAGCAGTGCTATTGTAAAATTAATTACCTTAAAAAATTTATTTTTTAATTTTTTATTTTGACAAATCTGTCACTAGTCCGCTTTTCTACGCGCAGATATTTCTGGACGGTTACAGTTACTGTTTTAAACAGTGAAACAGGTTTAAACACTTTTATACAGATGTTAAATGGCTAAACATAAACAAAAACTTTGCTTTAAACAAAACAACCGTGATTTTTTTATGCCAGACAATTGTTTTGGTAAGCCAATTGCCTCGTAAATATTTCATAAAGTGCATTTTTTTTTGTTTTTAAAACAATAACTGTTACCATCCAAAACAAACCTCTGAATAATGTGCACAGGTTTTTAGATAAATATTATTAATAAATATCATCTTTTTTAAATAGGTAATTATTAAATAAAAGTAATTATTAAATTATTATTAAATAATTATAGAACTAATAAAATAAAATATCTCTATCTCATGTGTGTCATGAGTGCGCCCCCTGGAAAAGGATTCTGTAGCTCTGCGATGTTTCCAGAGTTTGCGATGGAGCGATCATTACGGATTAAAAAAGAATATAAGTGTTAACCTCTGGCTCTTTTGGTCTCTTGATGATCACGTTTCAAAAAGAAGCGTGCCACACTTGGTTTAAGCTCACAGACTTTCGGGGAAAGGTTTTGTAGTGAATGTAAAAGAGAGCAAATGTTGTCCAATCAATTTTTACCACTGAAAACACACTCTCGCAGTTTCGCTCGCATTAATCAGTCCGACTGACATTCAGAGCCACATTCAGAAACGACGCGCGGTAAGATAACAAAAGAAGCAATTAGGAGCTCGTTAAAGATAATTGTCCTCCTCTGAGGGCTTCTAATGCGCTCGGACCTGTGAAGAGGTCAAACTGAAGCAATGAAGCACTGTTTTTACGGCTCAGCGACAGAACGGCTGAGCGTTTGAGGGGAACCGAACCTGGAAGTGTCCGTTTAGAGCAGGGCTCGGCAACACAAAATGTTGAAAGAGCCACATTGGACCCAAAAAACAAATATGTTTGGAGCCGCAAAAAAATTAAAGCCTTATAACAGCCCTATAATAAAGGCAAAACATGCTAGTATATCTATATTAGCCTACTATAAATATAAAAATGACTAAGTGTGCTACAAATACATAAAGGCCTTCATGATTAAATGTTTATTTTTTCTGTAGAGAACGACAGAAGAACAGACAGAGAACGACTCTGTTGTTACAATGCCGCCTCAAGTTTAACTTCATTACAATATTAATGAATTATCTTTCACTGCTTTGATGAGATCAAAGAAATGCAATAAAGAAATCAGATTAATTAGGTCATTTTTATTTTGAGGATTCCAAAAAACAACATCAAAATGGAACGTGCATAACGCGCCCCTTATCTGAGCAACAAACAGAGCAATAAAACGCAGCCTGCATTTATAAAAATAAAACTGCAGCCTTTTGAGAAGATAAAGTATATAAAATCAAATGAATACAGTTTAAGTTTGATTTGATAATATCTCTAAGTGTCATTCCAAATATATACTGACAAAAATAATACATCACTTTATAAAAACAGCCACTTTGTTACTAAATTCTTGTTATTTGACATCTTCTCGCTGCAGAGCAAACATTCAGGAGATCTTCCGCATCGGCAAAGAATGCAATGAAAACGATCCAAGAAGTGTTGAATCCTTCGTTCTCTTAGTTATTTTTCTCTTTGGGGTCCGGGGCCCTTTACACCGCCGTCGGTTTGTTTGCGACAGCCCCTGCCTGGCATCCCGCCCCCTGCTGGTAGAAACGTGTGTCGCGGGTGATGACTCAAATCTTCGCTGACAGAAATGTCGAAATTCAATATTTATTCTACACTCTTTTACAGCATTTGGAAAACGTTAAGAATGTTTGTTCTCCTATAGAAACCATATTAAAACTAAAAATATATTTATCTCCCTCATTTTCAAACATTTTTGAAAAAGCTCCAGGGAGCCACTAGGACAGCGCTAAAGAGCCGCATGCGGCTCCAGAGCCATGGGTTGCCGACCCCTGGTTTAGAGCTTGAGTATTGATCTTTGTATTTGAGTATTGACTGTGGGTTGTGCTCAACTGTGGCGGAGTGGATTTGTTCCTCCGTGGAAACACCGATGATTTGGAGTTTTCTTGTGTTTAGAGTGGATCCAGTTGATCTTGAAATGTGCCTCATCAAGAAAACTCAACTTTTCAGACATTTCTCTCATGTTCTAGTGTTGTGCCCTCATCAAAAACATTCCTGGAGTCATCTTCAGATTGGTTCATGCGTGTTTGTGTAATCCTGTTTTCTTTTTCTGGGAGCTCAAAACGGCTTGATGGCTGTAGCCCGCCCATTGGTCGAAGCACCGCACTCTAACCAATCAGACGACGCGCTAATGCAGCTCATCTCAAAGAAAAACGTTCACCCTGATCGATCCGGAAGTGAACCGTGTCGATAAACAATGAAAAAAAAACAATTGTTTTTGGATGTCCTGGGCCAAAAGTGGCTTTTGGTTTCCAGAAAGAGTAATGTATTTGCCACAGAGGAAGATTTTCTGTGTGGTAATAAACTATTAAATTATTGCTGCAACATTGTCTTTGATGCTCTGGAAAAAAAACTCTATGTGAATGTATTTGACCTTAAACATGATAGCAGGGAAAGCATCACATTTTTAAGAATTACCACATTAAAACTGTTTATTTTAACGAACAATTCAATTTACCTTTTAAGCTTTGAAAGCTTTTAATTTAATGAAAGCTTTGCAGATAGACTAGCTAGAATTTCTAGATAGAATTATCTATTAAGGGGGTCATGGTGGCACAGTGGGTGGTGGCGCTGGTTCGAGCCTGGGCTGGGTCAGTTGGTATCTCTGTGTGGAGTTCTCATGTTCTCCTCGTGATCGCGTGGGTTTACTCCGGGTGCTCCGGTTTCCTCCACGAGTCCAGAGACATGCGGAATAAGTGAATTGAGTAAGAACGATTGTTCGTAGTGTTTGAGTGTGAATGAGTGTGTGTGGATGTTTCCCAGCGATGGGTTGCGGCAGGGAAGGGCATCCGCTGCGTAAAACATATGCCAGTGAGTTGGCGGTTCATTCCGCTGTGGCGACCCCGAAAGGGAATAAAGCCGACATGAAGATGGATGGATGGATGGGTTGCGGCCGGAAGGGCATCCGCCGCATAAAACATATGTTGGAAGACTTGGTGGTTCATTCTGCTGTGACGACCCCGAAAGGGAAGAAAGCAGACAAGAAAATGGATGGAATTATCTTATTATATTATATAACGACGTCCCAGAATTTAGAACACTCTAGATATGTTGTAAATGTAGATTATTTCCAGGTAAGTAAGAGACTTGCTCAAAATGTGCTTCATGCTACATGAAATGCTAAAGCTTTGAAACTCAATTCCTCAAAACGTCTCTGAACGCAGACAGAACCTTAGAATCCATTTACATTTATGCGTTTGGCAGACGCTTTTATCCTAAGCAACTTACAGAAGAGGAGAGACGATATGAGATTTGTTACACAGTCAAAGTCTATCTCAGCTCGCTTGTCATAGAAGTTGTATCAACTGATCAATAAACAACAGCAGGAAGAAAATAAAGTACATTTGCAATCCAAGAATCCAAGAGGATGATGATTCTTGTGATTCTTGAGAGATTCTGCATGATTTGTGACCGAAGGATCTGTGTTTTCTCCTCAGAGTGAACCCGAGCAGGACGACGAGTCTGGAGGCAGCGTGGGGTCCGCCGCAGTGGCAGTGAGTTACAGGAGTTACATTATCTAATCGGTGTGTCTGAGGCTTGCTTGAGATGCCTTGATATTCAGATTTTCACAACGATCATCATTGGACTAATGAAATTGCATTTTAGAGATGACAGGTTTTTCCTGAAGAAAGGTTACAGTAAATCTAAGCGTGCTTTCACACCTCTGGTTTGGTTCCTTTGGTCCGGACAAAGAGGAACAACTGATGCGGTGCAGCACTTAAGCTCTTCCATCTGCATTGCGTACACAGTGTTTTTTTGCACGCATGTTAACTTAACAGATAAAAGCTTTCATCCAGAGGGTGCGAGTGGCGCAGCAGTGCGTCCCAGATGCGTTACGTCTCTGTGAGTGCGTCGATCGTTTAGGCACCGACTCTATTTTTTGACGCACTGACTGAATTGGGTCGAAAACTCATTTTTTTTTGCATAATTCAGACAAATAAAAATGTTTTGGATATTTTAAATGGTTAAGCAAGAGTGTATAAGCAAGTTTGATGTTTTATGTGTACCTTAAAAAAAACCTCACTGTGAAAACAATTACTTTATGTTTATTTAAAGACAAAGACGTGAGTTGTAGATGTGTGATGATGGTGCAGGAAGTGATGTCACACACAGGACCCCAAACGGATGTTGCTAACGGCTGTGATGGACGAGTCTCGTCTCATCCTCAACATTCAGAAAGAAAAAGAGGTTTTGATCACCAGAACTCTTTTTATTAAGACGTGTTAGTCGAGGACAGAGCTCGAGATCGAGTCGTTGAGGCTGTCGCTGCTGAAGGAGCTATTCCTGTTTTTATCTGTTCATGAGAGCTCGAGGACACTCCACGCTAACTTTAGATGTTGTTAGAACAGATGTTGCTTTTTAATATGTGCATATGGATAAGTTTACCGTTCATTTAAGTGTTTTTTTAATTAGACTCTGTTGAGAACATTGCATATCAATTGTAAAGGGATCTACATTTTTAAATGCTGATTTAAAATAAAATATTTTATTTTTTGTGCGTCCCATTAGGCTTTTACATCAACAATGCTCATGATATGCTATAATAAGTAATGAATGGAAAATAAGAGATTAAATTAATGAAAAAGAAGATTGATGTTACAGCTTTAAACAAAGCCACATACGTGTTTAATCAAGAAATGCATTAAGAATTGTACTGTACATATTATTGCACGGCTGAAAGCGTGTTCTGTACCAGAGCAGAAGAGCTGCGCTCCGTAGATCCGCTGCCGTGACGCGACCGTGATGCGACGCAGATCTCAGGGACGCGGAGGCAGTGTGGTCTGCCGTTACACACATATGCAACTGGCTGCAACACATTTTCTGTTTTGCAAGGTGTTTTGTTTTTGAGAAAAGAGAAGAGAGCCTCTCTCGTCAATGCTAGCTGCTGCACGAGTGGACAGGGAACCGAATGGAAATCCAAATTATTAAGAGATGTATTAACTCCTAACTGTAAGTAAAACAGCATTATTGTTTTAAGCTCAACTGTAGAAAGTTCTTCACGCTGTGTAAACAGATCCTCTGAGATAGAGCAGCTGCTGCGTTAGAGCATCTACTTTAAAGAGGACTTTAAACACAGATTTCTGAGTGTTTTCACTGACTTCAGGCTGATTTCTTTCATAGCTGGATCCTCTTGAGAAAGAGTGGATCTTCTCCGCAGCGAGTGGAAAGCTTCTCACTCAGCTTCTGAAACAAGACTCCTCCCTCGTCAATAAAAAGGTACAGAAACTGTTGAAAACGACTCTTCGTTGGGCTCGAGCTAACAGTTACTCGCATATTTGATTACATATTTGCATTAATCCATTTTTGCATTAATTTGCATTCATCCTTGCTTTAGCACTGAATTGATATGGATTTAAAAAAATTATATATATATATATATATATATATATATATATATATATATATATATATATATATATATATATATAAACAATTATTTATTTCACCCTGAATATTCTTCATTTTTATTCATTATTTACAGACCACCATTTATTTTTTCTTGTACTTTTGCAAATATTTGACTCAGAAGACATTGATGTTATTGTTGCCAGATGACTTTTGACATTCCTAAAATAACACAAGCTCCTTTTTTGCAGTGTATGTTTTCAAACATCACACACAGAGCGCTCAAATAGACGCTGTCACTTTAAGATATCGTGTTACTAGAGATGTTCACGTAATGCATTTATGAGAAAATTTTTTTATGACCGTCGACATTAACAAAGCTCACACATTTTAACCGCGATCACAAGTGAGCGAGCCTCAATCCAAAACAAAGAGTGCTAACAACACCGCACACATCTGGCCAAACAATGGGTGCGAATATAAAAAAAAGACTGGTTCTGACATTTTGACTTGGTTCTTCGCAAGGAGAACGATCCATGACTGCTGACTCTTTCTCATCAATCAAATAACAATAAAAAGAGAAGAAGAAGAATGTGATGAAGAGTCGAGGAAGAAATCACAAAAGAGGAGAGTATGAACATTCAGAAGCTTGTTTTGCTGGTCTTCAATTGTCAAGAGTTGTTCCAAAAAGCCCTCAAAGATTATAAAGTATGTGCATGCTTCATACATTTTGGTGCTTCATACACTTGACTCCTGTTCATTTAAAAGAATGATTCATTTGAACGAATCATTTATAACGTTCACAACATTAAAAAGTCTGATCTACTTGCAACAATGACCCTCAAAAAAATTATTGGCAGTGTGTAATCCACACACAGCGAAGAAAACGATTCACTCCCTGAAAAGAGTTATTACTAACAAGTATTGGAAGATTCATTCTGTTCACGACCGGCACCTCACTACCCCTGAGCGCCATCCAAGGGCGAGGAGCGTCACTGCATCAACATTATACAGCTGAGGTTTGAAGCGTGAGAAAATCACCTCGCAGAGAAGCTTCCGAATGTTCATACGGATCCCAATTCGGCTAGATGTGTAGAGACCTCGACTCTTTGTTAGCTGAAATCATCCGCCCTTCTATTCTTTCTCCAGTAGAAATGTGAGCTAACAGATAATGCCTTTGAAATCAATTATATTGCTAGAATACACGCAAACGCAGAAGCTCAGTAGTAGAGCTGCTCAATAAAAAGATTGCAATCTCGATTTGTGCCTCCCACACGATCCATATGAAGCATAGGTGTGTGGTGACCTTTAGGGGGCGTCGTCTGCTGTGTGGGAGTCGTCAAAACATTTCTTTAGTGACATTTTTAATCGAATTATGTTGAGTAATTGTTACAGCCCTGCAATTTAAAAAGAAAGACCAATGTTTGTATTTGTTCAGAGTTCAGTTTTAGATCATAACGCTTCTTGTTTTTTTCACATGACGGAAACAAACCAGGACTTCACATCGGTAAGTTTGCTAACAACGACACCTTTGATATCAGGATTGTTATATTTCAATAGATTTGACTTCTAATGAGAGCTTCCGGTGTGTATTGTGTTTTATTTGAGGCGATAACTTCTTTTTGCTCTATATTTTTTTCACGACATGCATGTGTAACAAACATATATATTTTTTAATTCTATTTATTCTCTCTGGTGATTCTTTCTGACGGATCCGGCTTCTAACAGGGGGTGAGTCCTTTTTTCTGTCTTTAAATCCTGGGGAAACATTTTCTGTTTCTGCGATACACCGTTAGATTACAAAGATTTTGATTAGGAAACTCAGCTGAGGAACAAAATAATAGTCTGCATGAGGGCGGAGAAAGCTCTTGGGAAGCGTGGATGAAAAAGAGTTGTGTTTTTGAATTTATTTAAAGAACGTTTCATTGCAAACACATTGGAATGAAAACACCAGAAAAGCAGAATGAAAGATCGATATCAGAGAGAGAGAGAGAGAGAGGTAAGAGTGAGTGAAAAAAAGAGAGAGGGAGGGTGGAGAAGAGAGAGCAAGGTTGAGTGAGGGAGAGAGAAGAGAATGACAGCGAGGGGGGAGCGAGAAGAAAGAGAGGGGGGGATGAAAGAGAGAGAGAGGTAAGAGTGAGAGATAGGGGAGAGAGAGAAATAGAAAGAGAGAGGGAGGGATGAGAGAGAGAAAGGTTGAGTGAGGGATAGAGAGAGATAGAGAGAGAGAGAGAAAGGTTGAGTGAGGGATAGAGAGAGAGAGAGAGAGAAAGGTTGAGTGAGGGATAGAGAGAGAGAGAGAGAGAAAGGTTGAGTGAGGGATAGAGAGAGATAGAGAGAGAAAGGTTGAGTGAGGGATAGAGAGAGATAGAGAGAAAGGTTGAGTGAGGCAGAGAGAGAGAGGATAGAGAGAGTGAGAAAGGATGAGTGAGGGAGAGAGAGAGAGGTAGAGAGAGAGAGAGAGTAGAGAGAGAGAGGTAGAGAGAGAGAGAAAGGATGAGTGAGGGAGAGAGAGAGAGGTAGAGAGAGAGAGAGAGTAGAGAGAGAGAGGTAGAGAGAGAGAGAAAGGATGAGTGAGGGAGAAGGAGAGAGAGGTAAGAGTGAGTGAGAAAAGAGAGTGAGGGTGGAAAAGAGAGAGAAAGGTTGAGTGAGGGAGACGAAAGAGAGAGAGAGAGGTAATAGTGAGAGATGGGGAAAAGAGAGAAATAGAAAGAGAGAGAGAGGGAGGAAAAGAGAGAGAGAAAGGTCGAGTGAGTGAGGGAGAGAGAAGAGATTGACAGCAAAGGGAGAGCGAGGAAAGAGATGGGGGGAGACGAGAGAGAGAGAGAGAGAGAGCAAGAGAGATAGATAGAGACTGGCTGTAATAGACATTATCAAAAGAATGATTCTTGGATGATGTGCAAATTAATTTTACAAATTTGTCTTACGGCTGTATCTCTGCAACACTTTGAGATATTTACACTCGGTACATGAGATCCTAACCCCCCCATGAACATATATAAAAAATTAGTGAAATGAAATTTAATAAAATGAGTAAATATACTGACTTCAAACAACAGTATGTTCATGAAACTGCAGAAGACAAATAAACCAATTATTTTTCAATTATATAGATCATCACATTTCATCGTGCCACTTACCATTTCAATGTCAAAGGACTAAAATGTAATAAAATGTTTATACAGAGAGTGTCATTTGCTCTCTGATTGGTCAAAAGTTCAAAACACGTGACTGAAATGGAGGCGGAAATGTGCATCTCAACATTGGAAGGATCTCATTGGTCAAATGTTGAAAGAGTTGTGAAATGTTGAAATCCTGGCTTATGATTGGCTCTTAATGTTGAAGCGCTTCTTTGCGATTGCTCAAATGTTGAAGTGGCTCGCTGTGATCGGCTCCAATTATAATCTTTTGTAGCCCTAAATCAGAGAGTTAAAAGTATATAAATGGATCATTGCAATTGGAAGCAAACGCACGTGTGCTTATTGCGATGTGAATCCAGAGCCCTAACTCCCTCGGCTCTCCTCAAGTCTACAAACGCTCCGCTCTTGGACCCAGGTGCGAGCGGAGCTCAGCCCCGATCGTGCATTTCAAAGGCTTCTCCCAAGAGCATCGTGAAAGGTAGCTCTCCAGCTCCTCAAAAACAAGCTCAAATCCCTTTATTTGTTCCCCTCTGTGCGCTTAAGAGCTTTGAGTCAGTGTTTGTGGTCCAAATTCTCACACTGTCCTGTGTCAGACCACCTTCTAAGAGCCCTAAGCCCTTCGCCTTCCCTGCGCAGACAAGATACAACAGTGGCCATTGAAGTGCAGGGAGATTAGGGCTCACCTCAAAGACTTCAACCACTTACAGATAATCTGAAAGTAATAGAGCAGGCGGGATTAATTGGGGAACAATCGCCTCGGAGTCCCCAGGAAGGTGGTAAGACTGACCCCTAGGTGGCTTTGATGCCCTCTCCACCCCTCCCTCCAGGCTGCAGCACGACTTTAAGGCAAGTGGTACACAATAAATGTGCAAAAATGCAGCTTTCATTCAATCTTGTGTACTTTTAATAAGTCAGGGATGAATAAATGCATCGTTCTCACTTCTTTGTTGGGAAAGGGTGCAGCTAGAAAAGTCGTTAAGTCCCACCTGTAGCTTGAGCGTTGCTGTACATCAATTATGAGTCATTTGAGCTTCCAGACTTAACTTTTTAGGGTTCACCATTCCTTAAAATATCGCATTGTTTAAAGCAGGGTTCCCCAATTTCGGTCCTGCACATTTCCGCTGCAGCCCTACTCTAGTATGCATACTACTCTAGCTTCAGCCAATCAGAGAGAACCCTAGTTAGTGCAACAGGTGTGTTTCATCATGGTTGAACCTCCAGGACCAGGTTTGGAGACCCTTCGTTTAAAGGCTTAGTGACATTGTGCTATTTATTTAATAGTATTAATAATGTTGTAAAATAATAATGTTGTTCACATTGGTCTAAATTCATGGGAAATATGATTCTTATCTAATCTCAGTTTTTTATTAAAAATCACATTTTTTTTCTTTTTATTTGTGCAGTTATAGCTAAGCAGCTAAACACACGTATTGTGACATACTGCTTTCTTTCAAAGAAAGGGCAAATAGTCCAAAGATGTATACATTAATTGGCTGGTTAGATATGATGTGTAGCCCAAATGTACATTAAGTATAGCTGCGTGATTATGGGAGAAAATATAATCATGATTATTTAAGTCATAATTCATGACTGTTTTACATGATTATTCTAGTCTTTGGAAATATACTGAATTGCCTTTCATTCATATCTCCAGAGATCTTTCCATGTATTTGAATAATAACTTATTTAACCTGACCTAATGTCAACTTTATTCATCGCTCTCTACAAACAGATGAAATTGGAACAACATTTTGTGTTGATTTAAAAATATTAATAAGCAAAAGTAGTAATCTAGACTGCAGTTTTTATGATTGTAAAAGCGGAAATTGATATTGTACTGAAAATGTATTTAATTGCACAGCCGTAACACAAGCATCACAAAGAACAATGATCACATTTTTAAAAAACATGATTACAAGCCTGATCCTCGCTCTACCTGAACCTCGCTCTACCTGATCCTCGCTCTACCTGAACCTCGCTCTACCTGATCCTCGCTCTACCTGATCCTCGCTCTACCTGAACCTCGCTCTACCTGATCCTCGCTCTACCTGATCCTCGCTCTACCTGATCCTCGCTCTACCTGATCCTCGCTCTACCTGACCCTCGCTCTACCTGATCCTCGCTCTACCTGATCCTCGCTCTACTTGATCCTCGCTCTACCTGATCCTCGCTCTACCTGAACCTCGCTCTACCTGATCCTCGCTCTACCTGATCCTCGCTCTACCTGATCCTCGCTCTACCTGACCCTCGCTCTACCTGATCCTCGCTCTACTTGATCCTCGCTCTACCTGATCCTCGCTCTACCTGATCCTCGCTCTACCTGATCCTCGCTCTACCTGATCCTCGCTCTACCTGACCCTCGCTCTACCTGATCCTCGCTCTACTTGATCCTCGCTCTACCTGATCCTCGCTCTACCTGATCCTCGCTCTACCTGATCCTCGCTCTACCTGATCCTCGCTCTACCTGACCCTCGCTCTACCTGATCCTCGCTCTACCTGATCCTCGCTCTATCTGATCCTCGCTCTACCTGATCCTCGCTCTACCTGATCCTCGCTCTACCTGATCCTCGCTCTACCTGATCCTTGCTCTACCTGATCCTCGCTCTACCTGATCCTCGCTCTACCTGATCCTCGCTCTACCTGATCCTCGCTCTACTTGATCCTCGCTCTTCTTGACCCTTGCTCTACCTGATCCTCGCTCTACCTGATCCTCGCTCTACCTGATCCTCGCTCTACCTGATCCTTGCTCTACCTGATCCTCGCTCTACCTGAACCTCGCTCTACCTGAACCTCGCTCTACTTGATCCTCGCTCTACCTGATCCTCGCTCTACCTGAACCTCGCTCTACCTGAACCTCGCTCTACCTGATCCTCGCTCTACCTGATCCTCGCTCTACCTGATCCTCGCTCTACCTGATCCTCGCTCTACCTGATCCTCGCTCTACCTGATCCTCGCTCTACCTGATCCTCGCTCTACCTGATCCTCGCTCTACCTGATCCTCGCTCTACCTGATCCTCGCTCTACCTGATCCTCGCTCTACCTGATCCTCGCTCTACCTGATCCTTGCTCTACCTGATCCTCGCTCTACCTGATCCTCGCTCTACCTGATCCTCGCTCTACCTGATCCTCGCTCTACCTGATCCTCGCTCTACCTGATCCTCGCTCTACCTGATCCTCGCTCTACTTGATCCTCGCTCTACTTGATCCTCGCTCTACCTGATCCTTGCTCTACCTGATCCTCGCTCTACCTGATCCTCGCTCTACTTGATCCTCGCTCTTCTTGACCCTTGCTCTACCTGATCCTCGCTCTACCTGAACCTCGCTCTACCTGAACCTCGCTCTACCTGATCCTCGCTCTACTTGATCCTCGCTCTACCTGAACCTCGCTCTACCTGAACCTTGCTCTTCTTGATCCTTGCTCTACCTGATCCTCGCTCTACCTGATCCTCGCTCTACCTGATCCTCGCTCTACTTGATCCTCGCTCTACCTGATCCTCGCTCTACCTGATCCTCGCTCTACCTGATCCTCGCTCTACCTGATCCTCGCTCTACCTGACCCTCGCTCTACCTGATCCTCGCTCTACTTGATCCTCGCTCTACCTGATCCTCGCTCTACCTGATCCTCGCTCTACCTGATCCTCGCTCTACTTGATCCTTGCTCTACCTGATCCTCGCTCTACTTGATCCTCGCTCTTCTTGACCCTCGCTCTACCTGATCCTCGCTCTACCTGAACCTCGCTCTACCTGATCCTCGCTCTACTTGATCCTCGCTCTACTTGATCCTCGCTCTTCTTGACCCTCGCTCTACCTGATCCTCGCTCTACCTGAACCTCGCTCTACCTGAACCTCGCTCTACTTGATCCTCGCTCTACCTGAACCTCGCTCTACCTGAACCTCGCTCTACCTGAACCTCGCTCTACCTGAACCTCGCTCTACCTGAACCTCGCTCTACCTGAACCTCGCTCTACTTGAACCTCGCTCTACTTGATCCTCGCTCTACCTGAACCTCGCTCTACCTGAACCTCGCTCTACTTGAACCTCGCTCTACCTGAACCTCGCTCTACTTGAACCTCGCTCTACCTGAACCTCGCTCTACCTGAACCTCGCTCTACTTGAACCTCGCTCTACCTGAACCTCGCTCTACCTGAACCTCGCTCTACTTGATCCTCGCTCTACTTGATCCTTGCTCTACCTGATCCTCGCTCTACCTGAACCTCGCTCTACCTGAACCTCGCTCTACTTGATCCTCGCTCTACCTGATCCTCGCTCTACTTGATCCTCGCTCTACTTGATCCTTGCTCTACCTGAACCTCGCTCTACCTGATCCTCGCTCTACTTGATCCTCGCTCTACTTGATCCTCGCTCTACCTGATCCTCGCTCTACCTGATCCTCGCTCTACTTGATCCTCGCTCTACTTGATCCTCGCTCTACCTGATCCTCGCTCTACCTGATCCTCGCTCTACCTGAACCTCGCTCTACCTGAACCTCGCTCTACCTGAACCTCGCTCTACTTGATCCTCGCTCTACTTGATCCTCGCTCTACTTGATCCTCGCTCTACCTGAACCTCGCTCTACCTGATCCTCGCTCTACTTGATCCTCGCTCTACTTGATCCTCGCTCTACTTGATCCTTGCTCTACCTGATCCTCGCTCTACCTGATCCTCGCTCTTCTTGATCCTCGCTCTACCTGATCCTCGCTCTACTTGATCCTTGCTCTTCTTGATCCTCGCTCTACCTGATCCTTCCTCTACCAGAACTTCGCGAGGACTCTGTGAAGCTGCTTTGAAAGCAACCGCTATATAAAAACTGGATTAATTGATTGATGTCTAGTAGCATGCTACCTAATTTAATTTAGGTAAGTTTAGGGTGACCATATTTTGAATTCCAAAAAAAGAGGACAATCGGCATGGCCTTGATGAATGGGGTTGATGAACATGCTTTATTATGCTTATATGGTGCAAAATTAACTTCTGTAATAAAATAAAACTTAAATCAGTAAAAACGTGGAACAAAATAATAGCTCTCTTAGAATCTTTTCAAATAAATACTATGAAATAATGTTCTAAATATAAACTCTTCTGAATCCAGCTTCAACAATATATCTCTTAAAAACTGCAGTACCTTTATTAGACACTGAGACATATGTGCCAGCTTTACACATGGTCCCACTTGTCCCGACCGGGACGGTACGTGGGAATTTTTTTGCAGTTCATCTGTGAAGATGGAATTACGCTTCGGGATTTTTCGCGCAATACTACTCTGTTGTTAGATCTGCCTCCTCTGTGTGTGTGCGTGCGTGCGGGTGTGTGCGTGCGTGTGCGGATGTGCGTGTGCGGGTGTACGGGTGTGTGCGGTGCGTGCGTGCGGTGCGTGCGTGCGTGCGTGCGTGCGTGCGCGCGCGCGCGCGTGCGTGCGTGCGTGCGTGTGCGTGTGTGTGTGTGTGCGTGTGTGTGTGTGTATGCGTGCGTGCGTGCGTGCGTGTGCACTCGATAACGGTTCAAATAAAGCGCGGTTCAAATAAAACTGTCTCTGCAATTTTAGCAACTGCTAATGTCTCTACAAAGTGAAGTTAACATATCAATATATATTTAGAACCTACAGAATTATTTCATATTGTTTTATATGAAAGTGATTTACACGCACGATGTGGAGGCGATGCGAAGCGGCAAGCTTTCAGGAGTTTGATTGGTCTTTAGATGTGGATTGTACAAAACTATGCTAAAGCACAATGTTGCACTGATATGTAACATTAATTCATATAACAGACTTTTTGAGCCGCAAAATGAAGAAAAACACACTATCTTTGCGAACAAAAAAGACATTTGCACAAAAATGCTACTTTTTACAGCTGAAATCTCCTTACATAATCAAATAAACTATTAAACTTTACTTTTGTGTTTATAAATGGATGGAAAGTGCACTTTTAATACTATTTTATTTTGAAAAGTTGCAAATTTGAAGCAAACGCACCTGCAATCGATGTTTGGCCAAAAAAAAATGTATTTACTTTTTTTTTTTACATTTAATTTTTTTTCTCACTGATTTATTTTCCTTTGATTGGTTCTAATTTGACTTATCTGTGCTTATCTTCTGGATTTGTTATCAAGAATTAGATGTGATCAGTTTAGTTATCTCTAACTTGCTGATGTTTTTCCTTTTTATACAAAAACAATAGACTTATAAAACAAAAAAAACTATGAAATTAATATAAATCTCCTGAAATGTCCAGTTTTTATGCCTAGAGCTCAAAAGCAAACTTCTTTAACTTCTTATCTGTCCTAAAAGCTCAATCAATGTAGACTCAGCTCTGCATTTGGTTCCCCCTCATCAATACTTTCCCTGATATCAACTTCAAAGACGAGCTGGATTTGTTTTCCGTCGAGGACGCTCATTTCTTCACCGTCCTGGATCTTTCCCATCACCTCTATTGTTTAAGTCTTAACTTTAAGTAGTTAAGCTTCGCCTTTAGCCTCTTGCTCGCTAAAGTTACAGCTCACCCCCCGCCGTAACCCGAACCCGCGCACATTATCTCTGTTTTCCTTTCACACGTTGGAAGCTGCTTTGGGGTAAAATTCCAAAGCAAGCTCTCGCGGTGAAGCCCATAAATAAACAGCGAGCTCAGATGCAGAGCAAACATCGACGCTTTGAGCCGCTCGAGGACGGACGCCGCATTCTGGGGGTTTCCTCCATGATGGGTGCAAACGAAAGCCAGCTGCGCTGCTATAACAATAACTGGGATGCTGGGTTTTTCTAATTGGGGTTCTCATTCCAAAATAGATCATTTAGGTGTTATTTCCTCACTAAAATTTAATTAATTTAATTAATCAATCAATTAATAATTTTTATATTATTAAATAAGGCATTCATTAATTAAAAGTTAGGGTAAATAATTAAAAATATATCTTAAAATCTTAATTAATTAAGAAGTGGAATTAAATGAATATATATATATATATATATATATATATATATATATATATATATATATATATATATATATATATATATATATATATTAATGCTGTCAATCGATTAAAAAATTTACTAATTAATCACAATTACAAGACTGAAACGTTTTCAATATATAAATTTAACATGTTACTAAGAAATGTAAACTGAAAACAAAGAAACTAGTTAAATTCAAAATATGATTGTTAATTGATTTTTTTTTTTTTTTGCATGTAAACAACATAGCTGCAATAAACCAGCAACATCCTCCAAATGAACGTTCTGCTTCTGTTCTTTGGCGGCTGTTAGTTTGTGCTCTCTTCAGACTCTTGTTCTCCAGGACTCTCTGCCGTTAACAGCTCGCTTAGTGAAGAAACTTTAGCTCTTTAAACCTTGGAACGATTGCAGCGGCGTTCTTCAGCCGTGTGAGATTAGTGCGGTCCTTCCTTTTAGAGCGTCTGAGGTGAAATCATGTTTGAGTTTAACTTTAGGCTGATCCTCCTCTGTTCACTCCATCATTCTGCAAGCGGCACAGGGCTGGCAACACCACTGAGCAGGAGAACATGTAGTTTATTTACATTACATTGCATTATTCAACGCCATTTCTTATTCAATATGTATAGCAAATAAAAATGTATCTGTTTTTTGCATTTATGTTGAATCAAATTTATTCTTATTATTTCTAACTAATTAATTAATTAATTCTTATTTATTCTAATTAAGTGAAATGAAATTTTAACGAATACACATACATTTATAATTACATTTTTGCTTTTTGTCATCTGTGCATGAACATACACTTTATTTGTGACACTGAATGTTATAGTAAACATGAATATAAGCTTTATAATGCCTGTGCATTTACTTTCAAGTAAGTACAGATTGTAAGTACAGGTGTGCTCTCATGCCGTTTTAGTCCAGAAAATATAATACCGGTTGCATAAATAATCTCTGGTTGGTAGGACGGGCTGTATTAAAGTTTACAACTTTACAACTGTTGCCAGTGTGTCTCTGAGAGTTTACCCTCACAATTGAATTTTGGTCACTCAAGCACATTTTTATACACGAGAAGAACATTTCATTCACAAAACAGCATCTCTTATGCGTGCAAACTAACTTTTTGCGTTCTCAAAATTGTACTTTTGGCGCTCAGAATTGTGATGCTAAATAACCCTATATTTTTCCTCCTCAGCACTCACTCATCCACTCCAGGTTGAGAACCACTGCTTTAGTTGCCCAACAATCTCGCGACGTTTAGCTAGCACACGTTCAACGCTGCGGCCGCCGCCAAACCTGACCGCTGCAGTGCACTGAACTGAACTTCTCTGTACGATGAAAACCGCTGCGACCCACATCTCAGGGTCACACGGACAGAGCTAACAGGCAACGTTCTTTAAAGGTTGTCTAAATGTTTCCAAAATAACTTTCTATTAGCATTCTAATAACGTTAAATGAAACAAATTAAAAATGTTATGGAATCAACATTCTAAGAACATTCCTAGAGCGTTGTGATGAGTTTTTAATAACCTTGAGAGAATGTTCACGGAACGTTAATAAAGCTGGTTTAACTAATATTTAGGCAACGTTCGAGCTAACGTTCCCAGAATGTTTTTGTAGCATACATTTGTTAGCTGGGGAGGCTAACAGTGGGTTTTGAATCATCCTCATCAGTGTCTTCTTCTCTTCTTTCCTCCATGTCCTCCTCCTGACGCATCCCGGACTTCCTCCATCAGTTTGTGAGTACATGGTTTATCCATCTCTCTTCTTTAACGGCCCCTGTGAATGTCTCTGTGGCCCCATCACAAAGCTGCTATTTGGTTAGCGAGGGTGAGGGCCTCCCCGCCAGGCCCAAACAGGAACCCGAGGACAGGGCCAGGAGACGTCACATCCTGTCGAACATCGTCCGTCACGTTGAAAGCGGCGTGCTGTCACTCAAGCGTGTTTGCAGGCCACTCCGTCTAGAGAGTGAGACAGTTCTCACAATAGAGGGCTGAGAGGGGAGCCAGACTCCATCTATCACAATATGTCCCGCCGGCAGGCCTGGACACGCCCACAGGAGGCCGGACGCTAGCTGCAGAGCACACAGCGGAGCAGGGGCCGCGCTCGAGGGGTCCTGGTGGATTTTTGTTCATAAACTCTGATGAGAAGCCTGAACGGGTCTTCTGAGAGGGTTTTAAACATCCTAAATGATCTAAGACCTGTTTTTAGGCCTTAGAATGTTTTCAATTCGCTGTTCTAGGTCTAAAATGATTTCTTTCAGCTCTTAATTTTTACGATAATATTGTAAAAGGTCTTCAACAGCCGAATTTGAAGGCCTTAAAAAGTCTTAAATGCATTGTTTTGGTCTTAAATAATTGTCCGACATGTTTTTTGTTTTGTTACTTGAGGTTGCTAGAGATTGAGAAAATATGTTTAAATGCTAAAAACAATAGTAAACGTCATTGTTAGGGTTGCCAGGTATTGAGAAAATGCTCCTAAATGTAAAAATGACCGTTCAGGATTCCAGAATTTGAGAAAACGACCGTCAACACTCTTAAATGCTCAAAATCTTAAAAGAGATTGTGCGGGATAGTTAGTATATTAAGAAAATCTAAATCTTAAATGATAATAAAAAAAAGACCTATGGGGGTTCCAGAGACTGCGAAAACTTTTGTAAATCCTACGAAACATAAAACTGATGGTTAGGGTTGCCAGAGTTTGAGAAAACTTTGTGAACACGTATAAATGCTCAAAATCTTAAAAGTGATTGTTAGGAGTTGAAGAAAAACTTTTAGGAGATGATAGTTAGGAGTTGAAAAAAGCTTTTGTAAGTCTTTTGAAACATTAAAGTGACGGATTGAGAAAATGCTCATAAAAACTCAACTTGGTAAAAGTCATAGTTAGGTTTGCCAGCATTTAAGAAAACTTTCATAAATCCTCAAAAACATAAAAATGATGGTTAGGGAAAACCTTTGTGAATGTTCAAAAGCATGAAAGTGATGGTTCGGGTTTAAACAATGTTTTTAAAGCATTCAGTTTATTACACACTAAAGTTTCTGATGTGTTTTTCACTGATCAGTGTGTTTGATGTTACGATATAGCTCTTAAATGTGATTCTTAATGGTCTTAAAAAGTCTGAGGTACTTATTTGCACTTTTATTCATTTTAGGTAGGTTGCTTTTACAAAAATAAAACCCGTACTCTATGTATATTTAACTGGGATTTTTTTATACAAATATGGAGATAAAGGAGGCCATACAACACAAGCTAGATGATCCGAACCTTCTACTTGGAGGACATTTTAATAGCTGGACCTTGTGACTTTTAATTGAACAGAGCATCCGTGTGACAGCGAGGGAATGCGAGGAGCCTGCTCCTCCTGACAGGCGCTGTCAGCAGCTGATGCTGGGGTGGTTCCTCCATCACAGGGTCACACTAACATCATCCATCTTCCGCACCCTGACAGGCCCAGCTCCCCCCGCCGTGGGCACACGGGTTTGTTGTTTTGTAATTAGAGCTCCGTTAGATGGCAGGAAAGCGTCCCCTACACACCCTCTGTGCACAGCTGGGGCCGCAGGGCCGTCGGGGGTGGGCACCTACCTGCTGAGACAGAGTGGGAATGATGTATTACATGATGAATCAGATGCTTGACGATCGACTTCTGCTCCAAACAAGCTGTTCGGACACGTGAGGACCACACGCTCGAGCGCTGGTCAGCAGCGGTGGACACACCACACGTTCTCGCGTTAAAGTGGAGATCCACAGGTAAAATAGTACTCCAGCGAAAGTAGAAGTGCTTCCTTTAGAATTTACAAAAGTATTTGCCTTAAAATGTACTTCAGTTTCCAAAGGGCTCTGATTTATTTTGGCTATAATATACCATATAATATACCATAATATATCATTTTTCACAAGACTCTTGCTTAAACAATATGTGAAAAGACACTTGCGCCTATTTGAATGCTCAAAACCTTGAATCTAAATAACATGATTTCAGAGCAGACCTTTTTAATTTAAGGTTGATTATTCTATACTCTAATATGTGTTCACATCGATTGATCGTCATTTAACACAATATCGGAGCACTCACCTGAACTACAAACTTGGGTGAAAGCAACTAACCGAACACACGCAATGACAGCGTTTTCTGAATCTGCTGTTAGATTACTTCAGCAAGGCCCTGTCCTCACGTACACGCTTTTTTAACACGTTACGCAGTTAACCAGAGCAGCGTTTTCACTGTAACAGAGTTAATAAAACGTCGGCCAACAAGACTTTTTTTTGGAAACGCTACTGAATCGTTTCCGTGTGGACAGGAAAACCGAGCAAATTCTGGTTCAGGTGGAGTTTGGAGGAGTTATATGAGCTTTTTAACCGATGCAGCAACATTTGCTCAGAGCTCCAGATGGTTAATGGAGACGGAGCGAGGGCTTCTCTGAGCTGAAGCAGATCTTCTGAGATGTTCAGGACTACACGAGCACACGAGATATTTAATAACGTGTTTAATCACAGAACAGATGTGTCCAAACCTCTACAATGTGTGTGTTATTGCTGCTCACCTCGTACAAACACAAAAAGCTCCAGTTCTGAACAGGAACCGTTTGAGCCTCAGATAAACGAGGAAGTTCTGAGAGAGAAACAGACTGGAGAGAGCGAATGCTCCTTTATGAGAGACGTTATTCTTATCTTTGTGTGAGAGGTGTTTCCCAGCCATTAAAAGGAAGCGCTGAGCTCTGAAGAGTCTCGGCTCGGTGCTGAAAGAAGCCTC
The DNA here is from genome assembly GCA_900490495.1 of Danionella dracula. Classification (NCBI taxonomy): domain Eukaryota; kingdom Metazoa; phylum Chordata; class Actinopteri; order Cypriniformes; family Danionidae; genus Danionella; species Danionella dracula. The sequence continues at coordinate 112,108 of UELW01000059.1, read as the reverse complement.
TGATTGGTTGATTTAACCTCAATGGAGGTCATTGCAGCGTTTTAGAGCGTTTTACACAATTTTATGTAGACGCAGGTTTTTTTTTTTACCCGTGCTCGTGTGGACGCAATTTTTTAGTGTGTAAACAGGTTTTTTAAATAAAATAACCGGATAAATGAGTCCCAGAATGAAAATCACTCATCTCTACGTGTTTTCGTAGATTGAAAGAGAATTCTTGTAAGAAGAAATGTTTCAGTGCTGGGGCAGACAAAGAAGGCACTTGAAAATGAACAAATCTTTCTTCTTTTCACGGATTTCAAAAGAAAAATCGTTCGGATAAGGGCGCGGGTGTTGAGGCGACTGGAGTTTTCTTCCATCGTTTGTTCAGGGACGAGCGCTGTCAGAAAACGATGACGCTGAACTGCATTCGCGCTGAGTAGATTCCACCAATAGCAACTAAAACAATTCCAAACAGAGCGCGTGCTGTACCCTGATTGGTTGCTCAAGCATGATCGACCACTTACACTCTTTTATCCACTCAAATAAAAAGGAACGAGTGATTTTGCAAAAGGTAGTTGAGTAAAGTCTCCCCAAATTAAAATACTTCATTAAAGTCTCTTGAGTTACTTCGTCCAAATTTGGAGAATTACAAGGCAGGCATCAAAAACTTAAAAATGGTCCAAACAACAAGGGTTTTGTAATAAATCTTAAATTCACAGAAAATACATATAGATCTTATTGGTCCTCTCTTCTCAAAAAGGTATTTTTGTTCGTTCTCGCCATGTTTTAGCTGACACAGTCACATATTAGCTTCATCTTCTCATTATAGTTACACACAAAAAAGTGTGTCAATTAAATCATTTTGCAATAGTATGGCATCTATGGCATGAACAACCACTCTGTTTTTATTTGTGTGTATTCTAAAGTGTGATGTTTTTACAGACGGCGCTACACTGGGCTGCTAAACACGGGAAGGAAGACATGGCTACGGTGTTAGCGGAGGCAGGCGCTGACGTCAACCTGAAAGCTGTACGTTCTTTTAGTGGAACAGCTTCGAACCAACACAAACTCTCATCCTAATGATTAATGTCTCTCTCTCTCTCTCCTCTCTTTATTCCCCTACATCTTACACTCTTTCCTTCTGTTTTTCCTTCTCCCCGGTCTCTTTTCCCTCTCTATCTTTATCCCACATCCCTCTCTTTGTCTCTCTTACCTCTTCTTTCTTCTCTACCTCTACCTTCTTGTCGCTATTTCTTCTCTCTCCCTTTCTTCTCTATCTTCCCTCTTTATTTCTCTCTTCCCTCTCTCTCTCTTATCCCTCCACCTCTCCCCTCCCTTCATCTTCTCTCTTCCCTCCTTCTGTCTCTCTTCCTTCCCTCTATATGCCCGTAAATCTTTCTCTCTTCCCCTCTTTATTTCGCTCTTCTCTTCCATCTCTCTCTTTCTTTCTCATATGTCTCTTTAACCTCTTTTTTTCTCTTTCTTCCTTCTCTCCACTATATCTTTCTCTCTTCCCTCCTCCTGTCTCTCTTCCTTCTCTCTCCACTATCTTTCCCTCTGTATTCCCCTATATCTTTATCTCTTCCTCTCATTATTTCCCTCCCTCTGTCTATCTTCCTTCCCCCTATATCTTTCTCTTTTCCCCTCTTTATTTCGCTCTTCTCTTCCCTCTATCTAATTCTCTCTCCTCTTCCTCTGTCTCTTTTCCTCTTTTTTTCTCTTTCTTCCTTCTCTCATCCTCTCTATTTCTCTCTGCCCTCCTCCTGTCTCTCTTCCTTCTCTCTCCACTATCTTTCCCTCTATATTCCCCTATATCTTTATCTCTTCCCCTCTTTATTTCGCTCTTCTCTTCCCTCTATCTAATTCTCTCTCCTCTTCCTCTGTCTCTTTTCCTCTTGTTTTCTCTTTCTTCCTTCTCTCATCCTCTCTATTTCTCTCTTCCCTCCTCCTGTCTCTCTTCCTTCTCTCTCCACTATCTTTCCCTCTGTATTCCCCTATATCTTTCTCTCTTCCTCTCATTATTTCCCTCCTTCTGTCTCTCTTCCTTCCCCCTATATCTTTATCTCTTCCCCTCTTTATTTTGCTCTTCTCTTCCCTCTATCTAATTCTCTCTCCTCTTCCTCTGTCTCTTTTACCTCTCTATTTCTCTCTTCCCTCCCTCTGTCTCTCTCTTTCTTTTCTCTCATCCACCCCCCCCCCCTCTCTCTCTCTCTCTCCTGCAGCATGTAAGTACCCCTCACCTCCACCGCTCCCGAGCGGGCGAGTTAATGCTTCTCACGTGTGCCCTGACATCACTGCTCCGGAGGCTCGGTGGATGCCCAGCTGTGAAAATGAATCCAGTGGAGAAAGTCTGTTCATAAATCAAACTTTGTCATGTTAACAGCTTCCTGCAGCAAAGGCTCGTGTGTTTGAGAGCCGCGAACAGCAATTTGACTCCATTACAGACAGTTAGCAAGCTGTCAGAAAAAGAGAGAGAGAGAAAAAGAGAGAGAGAAAGTTTTAAATCAACAGCTCATTCGTGTTTTCTCTTTTCTTCTGTTCTCTTCTCTGCTCACCTTTACCTCATCATCATCATCATCTCTTTACTTCTCAACAATTCTCCTCTTTTTCCTCTTCTTTTCCTACACTATTTCTTCTAAACTCTTCCCCTCATCTTCTCCTTTCTCAAAACTAATTTTTTTATCTTCTCATCTTTTTTCTTATCATCTCTTCTCTTGTATTTTAAACCACTTAACCGCTCGTCTTATCTTTTCTTCTCACCTCTACTCTTATTTTCGCAACCCTTTTATAAACCCTTTTGTCTTTTTTCAACTCTTCTCTTCATTTCTCAACTGTTCTGCTCTTCTTAATTCTTCTCTACTTTTATACTCTCCTACCTTTCTTTTATACTCATCTCTTCATTGATCAATTCTTCTCTTCTTTTCTCAACTCTTCTCTTCTTTTCTAAATTCTTCTTTACTTTTCTAAACTCTGTTCTTTTTTCAACTCATCTCTTCATGTATCAATTATTTTCTTCTTTTCTAAATTCTTCTCTTCTTTTCTAAATTCTTCTCTACTTTTCTAAACTCTTCTCTTTTCAACTCTTCTTCTTTTTTAAATTTTTTTCTCAACTAAAATCTCATATTTTCACTCTTTTCTTTATTCTTTTTAAACTCTTCTCATTTTTGTCTTCTCTTTGTTCTTTTTTAACACTTATTTTATTTTTTCCCTTATTTTTAAGTCTTATTTTTAATTTTAATCATTTTAACTCATAATCTTTTCTCCTCATTTCTCCTAACTCCTCTCTTTTTTTTGACTTCTCATCTTTTCTCAACTCTGATCTTTTCCAAACTCTTCTCATTTAATCCTCTCATCTCTTTCTCTAATCTTTGCCTTTTTCCACTCATCTTTATTCACTTCTTTTCTTCTCACCTGTTTCTTTCCACTCCTCTCTTCCCATCTTTGTTCAAACCTCTTTTTTTCTTTGTTTCTTCTTATTTTAATGCCCCCACATTTATTCAACTCTTTAATCTTTTCATCTGATCTCTTTCTCAATATTCTCTTTGCAACTATTATAAACTTCTTCTCAACTATTCTTTCTTTCTCCTCACATTTCCTTTCTGCTCTCTTTCATCTCTTGTCTTCTTCAATCCCCAACTCTTCTTAACGGTCTTGTTCTACTCAACTTTACTTTTCTCCTCATCACTAATCTTCTCTTCTTGTCTTTTTCCTTACGGTCACTCCCTCTTCTCCATCGTCTCTCTTCCTCTCTCCATCATGTTTCCATTCCTCCACTATTGTTTCCATTTTTTCTTTACATCTCCTCTTCCTCTGATGATTTTGGGGACTTGGATGCGATCACAAGGGGGTGAGTGTTGAATCTGCTGCTGTTTTTAAAAACATAAATATTTATAAATATATTCTTGGACTATCTGTTCTGAACCGAGGTGTGGTCTCCAGATGAGCACACGCGAATGATCTCCAGATAATGCTAATGCGGTCTCCAGATGAGCACTTGTTGCATTGTGTGAATTCAAATTAATTATTTTGTAAAATTACTTACAAAGAAAGTTTAGCAAATATCTTAAATATTAACGGAATAACTGAATGCAGATTCCATCTTATTTAAGGCTAACAAAATGGTTGAAATAGTAAAAGTTTGAAAGGCTCTTAAGAATTGCTTTTCTCTCTCAGGGATACACACCGTTACACATCGCAGCGCTTCATGGACATCAGCACATCGTGGAGCTGCTGGTCACGACGTATGGTGAGAATAACCTGTTAACCAGCAATAAACATTTTTTTTAGAAGGTTCTTGTACGGTCCTACAACTTATTTAATGCTAAAGATGTCTTAGCAACTATGTTAAAAACTTTATAATTAGATTTTTCTAGTTTCTTCTCTATTAGTACTCACATGAATTGGTCTTTAAAAGCTCTTAAAAGTCATCATTTAACACATTTGAAAATGTGTGTTCAATATAGTAGTTCAATAAACGACTTGCATGACAAGCACTCATCCACAAGCAGGCCTTGAACTATTCCTGTAGTAACATTTTTAAGGACAGGAAACACTATTTTAGGAAACACTATGTGGTTTAGCACATCTTAACTACAACGACTCAAAGATTTTTCCGCTATTTTATTTGCACTAAATGTACAAAAACTACTTGTTTACCTAAAACAACATGAGAGAGTTTATGCACACATTTAAGCCCAAATCCCTTACAAAGGTTTATTTTGCAGAATAGGTGCCCTTTAATGTTAGATGGAAATGGCATGTTACACACAGAAGTGAGTACATCCAGTCCTTTATGCTGTAAGAACTGCTCTGGGATCGTTCCTTATCTTCCCGGGCGCTACCCAGACTTCAGATTCAATCACAATTATTGTGTGTTATTGTGTAGTTTGTGCGAGGGGCGAGAATCAAATCATGGACCACAATTTATGCTGCTAATCAGCTTGAATATCACATTTTTTTAATGTAAAATAGGTCTTAAAATTCAATTAAAAGTCTAGAATAATTTTTTTCAAAACATCCACTCTTCTGGATTTTCACTTGCATGAATTGGTTTTAAATGTCAATCTTAAAAGCTCTTTATTTTAAGTTTAGACACTTGAAGATGTGTGTTCATAATATTAGCTAGAAACAATGTTTTAAACAATGTATGATCCTGCAGCTGGCACTGCTGAGGTAGACCTCATATGTTTTCATCTCTTCACAGGAGCAAAGGAGAACTTGCGAGATTACAGCGGCCGCTTACCGTATTATTACCTCCATTTACGCCAAGCACGAGCCGAGGATGAGCACCTATGTGAGTCATGCCTCTTCAGGAAGATGTTTTTCTCATTAGCGCAGACAGAGCCACGGGGAGCCTCGTGGATCAGATCTGTTTGTGTTGCCTTTCATGAGCGTGTTATTTCATGAGCCCTGTGGTCTGCTTTTTCTTTGGGAAAAGTCATCCACTGCCATGGTTTGCCCCCGGTCGCTGAGCGCAGGAACCGGAAGATCTCCTCTTTGTTTCACTCCATGAAGAAATGGGGCTCGGCGGAGGATCTGGCGCCCATCGCAGAGGAGAGGAGCGTCACTCATCAGCTGGTGCTGCCGGCCTTCAGACCGAGAAAGTTCTCACGATAGACTCGTTTTAAACTCGTTTTATTTCATTTCATGCCTCAGGACCAAACGAAGAGCACTCATGGACAATGCCTGGTGTCAAATTTTCATTTAAACACTAACATAAAGCAATATGTTTCAATAAGTGCTGTTCTTAATAGTAAGCCATTGAGTTGTTTTATTTTTAAATGGAAGTTTGTATTAGAGTCCGCTGCATTGGGCTGAATCCTCAGTAAGAAGCCTCATGTAACATAAGACCCTGTTCACCATATTTCTTGTAGCCACGTTAAATACAGCTACATTCAGACTGCAACCCAAAGTGTCCAAAAACCAAATTATTTTTGCTCATATGTTAAAATACAACCCAGGTCTCTTTCATACGAGCTCCTGACCCTGACACAGATCTGATTTTCTGGCCTCGGTCTGAACAGCCAGGTCTCATTTATTCGCGTTTGAGACGCTTGGTTGCTATTCGTGCACTTTTAACTCCTCTTCCAGGAGTTTATTGTACATTGTGTTCTTTTCCGTCTCAATCTTTTTCTTAATAGTTTTTAACACTAATAAAGTTGGCTCTGATCAGATAATTACACCCACAAAGCCTCAAGCTTTCCCGAGAGCAGGCGCATCAGTATTTATGTATGTTTGCCGTGCATTCTGGGGGATGTAGTTTCCTCTTCTGCACATTCGTGTCACACTGGAGCCACATTTCGTTCACACAGAAGACCGATAGCAGGGTATGTTAATAGTAATGGGTCATTGCATCAAAAAAAATTCTGATTTCACAAAAATTTCTGCATTGTGTATCAGACCTGCAGTCTGAACGTAGCCGAACTTGCTTTATGAAAGTGGTCAAAGAAAGAGAAGTGGCAAGAAAATATTGTTACGTGATACAAGCAGGCGTTTTTTCTTTTACCTTGAAAGCCTTTCTAAACGTCTCATTTGCGGAGCACCAATTTTGTATTCGTTAGTTTTCTTCCTTCAACATTGTTATTCTTTTTCTTCCGCTAATGAAGTTAATGCAAAGCTCCACTTTGACTTGAGTCATTATTTTCATGAGTACTTTTACTTTTACTTGAGTAAATTTTTTGGATACTCTACCAACGGGTCACCAATCTAACATTTCACAGATTTGAACAACCAAAATAATTGTTGTAGTCTTTTAACATGGCGATCTTGCATGAACTTCAAATGCTTTGCAAACATCTCTTTATCTTGATGTTTTGTTCCCTTTTACAGGATTCAGAATGTTATTTGTGTTGCGGTCTGCTGGTTTGTGCCTTGGAGCATTTCATGCTTGAATGTTGTAACTTATGCTCGATTTGTATACAAATGCAAATAAATAGTACAAGGAACAATGTGTGATTATTTGTGTCCGAAAGCTCAGATGGAGCTCACCGTTCCTCTGGGTGCATCTGCTAATCCGGCGTGCGGCTCTTTCATCGCTGTCCTGCATCGCCCTAACAAGATTACACACTATCAGATCTTCCACCTCCGTCCCTCTCCCGGAGACACCCCAGAAAAGCTCTTTGATTCCCAGCGCTTGCTGGCCTTTGAGCCCCAGATGGAGCAAATATGGGCCCTCTTGGCCCTCTGTAAGGTCCTGAGCCCTTAATTCCAGCTTAGTCGCAAAAGGCCAGCGCTTGCTTTGGGCTTTTGGGTATCACAGGAGTGAGAGGAAAGACAGGCAAGTGGTTTTGTGGCTCATTTCTGAAGGGCATGGGGGATGTATGTGAAGGATAAGAGGGACTAGCTGTAATAGATACTTATCTGAGCGCCCCGCAGTCCTCAAACACGCTGCTCCTCTGAAGAGATTAGGAGCCAGGGAGGCACATTAGCTCTAATCCTCTGCCCCGCCCCACGCCCCTCTTGTTCTTGCCCCTTCTGTTGCGGCCGGACACCTTGTAGGGGATAGTAAAATTCCCTGTGGCCCTTCTTACAACAATACCATTTCTCAATGGTAATCGCAAGGCTTGCTTTTGCACCGTTTACCATAACTTGCTTTGTTCAAAGTTTTTTAGTGTAAAACTAGTCTTGTTTGGATTTGGTTATAGTATCAAAACAAACTTGTTGAAAATGTTGAGCAAGTTTATATTCCAAAGGATAATTAGGATGGATACTGTTGTGAGTAGACCAAATGAGAAACCATTTTTTCAAACTTCTTGAATCGAAAACTTGACTCTTCACAATGCTTAAGATTATTCTGATGTTATCTGTGCTGTTGTAAATAGCTTTGCTTAAAATCACTTCCTGTAATAAAGCTTGAGATGCATATTTACGTTCTTACTCAACTTGTTACATTTAAAATACACTATGTGTCTTTTCCCCCTTATTTTACGAATAATTGTATTCATCTTCCAATACATGTTACTCTAATTCCTCAAATACAGAGATAGTGAATGACTCTTATAGCTATTAGATGCTAAATTGTTGAGTGGGATTTTTTTGCATCTTAGATTTCCACAGCATTTGAAAATATTTATCTGTTTCATTACACACAATTGTTATTTGTGGTGAGGTTCAGTGCGCTTTTTTTTTGCAATAGTGTTATTACATATGCAAGAACCAGATTGTGAAACAAGTATCCAATGAGAAGTTTCCTTTGGGAAAGGGAGCAGCATCCAGAAAATAAGGACAAGACCTTAAAGTTATTGTGATTGCAGTTCAAGTTACAAAGTAAAACTTTGTAAAAAGAAATTTTCTGACTTGAGTGAAAGCACTTAAAACGTACAAATTGAGGATGAGCCCGGATATTTTTTTAGAAATTGAACTGCATTATCAGGGTTTTTAATAATGAATCCTTACAATGCATGGTATAAACAACAGAAAATGGGTTTATGAATATGTGGTGTATTGCATAACATACAGCTAAATTCAAGAGTAAATAGCTTAACGTGAATAGTAGCATAACACTTTGAAATGTGTCGAATAATAGATGTGTATTTATTTACAGACAGGTGGTAAAATGCATGTTAAAGAACGTTAGGGGAAAAAACAGACCTGCTAATAAGAGGCAGTTTACAGTTTCCCATTTAGCCCTCAAGAATGAAACAATTTTCTTAAATAATTTTCAAATTATAAAATGAAACTAATTTTTTTGTTAACATAATGGATAAAAAGGTATAATGATTTCATAATTATTATTATTAGCTTTCGTGTTCGGAGCTTCGTTAGCATTAGCATAAGTTATTAGCATCTTCTTTAACATGGTCGTTAAAATTAAATGTCTTTATGGCAACAACCCGAGCGAGGATTGATTTTAAGTTTGCTATTCATCGACAGAAGTGATTTAAAACAGTAAAACCTCAAAATGAACCATAAGGAGAGTTTGGGGCTAGTCTGAAGGGAGGGCTAATAGCGCGGCTGAGGGCTCGCTAGCTGCGTCCACCGCTGTGAAACTGATTCGGGGTTCTCTGAAGAGATTAGCTCGACATTGTTGCTCCAGTTGCTCATTTCCATGTGAGGAGGAACTCGAACCCACGGCTCGAGGCCTGGAGCTTCCTTGTACTCATTGTTTTACAAATGACCCGAAATGTAGATGTCATGTCACAGATGCCTTACAAGCTCTCCAGGTATTGATTGTGAGGGAGAACAGGCGCGGGAGGACCGCATTTGTTAAACGCTTTGTTTCAGGGCCTAATGTGTCGATATTCTCCTCCTGTTTGTGATTTTAAATGTTGGTTCGTTTGTCTTAATGACATTCTACAAGTTTGGATGCTTTCCTGTATGTCTTCAAACTGTTAATTTCTAGACAATTAATATCTAGATTTGCTCACCTGTCTGTCCAGCATTTACAAGCTTAGATTAGCATTTCACAGTAAGGCTTTAGTTTTCCTATTCTATAAATTTATTTTCTGTATCTACCGTATAGGTGGAAATGTCTGAAAATGTCTGGGGCTACAACTCAGAAGGCCACACTCAAAAACAGCTGGTAAGCTACATGAAATAGTTGTAAAGGTACCTGCATAGAAATAAGGTGTGGATGCAACACTGCAACATTGTCTCATTTAAGCAGCATCCTATATAACCGATATTTCATTTTGATCCTAAAGATAATGTAACATCTTGAAAGTAAAAACGAAATAAAAATTCTTTCTGAATTGTGTACACGACACTCAAATTGATTCTCACTATTGAGGTCTCTGTCATTATTTAAACAACAAATATTTGTATATCACCAAAACACACCAGTTCTCTTCATAAAGAAGGACAAGTAGACACAACATGGCCAATTTAACTCTAGATTTAACTTCGACTGTAATACCTAACAGGGGTATTACGAGTACTTTCACGGTAGTTCACGTCATTGACCTGTGGATGTAGTGAGCATGACGTCTCCCACAGGTTTCCCCCCCTATATTGTATTGAACATTTGTCAATTACAGTTAACATGCATGAATTAGTAGTATTCCAATATACATTATCCATGTGTATCCATATGTATTATTACATATACGACAGAAAGAAACGGCAGAAACTACAAAGGAAAAAACACCCATAAAGATGAAGAGGGTAATGAAAAAGAAAAAAAAACAATTATAAAAAATTCCTCTCTCTTGCTCTTTCTTCTCTTCCTCTCCTCCTTCACTCCCCTTCTCTCTCTTATCTGTCTCTATTTTGCTCTCCTCCCTCCCTCGTTTCTCTCTCCCCCTTTCTCTCTCTCCCCCATTCTCTCTCTCTCTCTCCCCCATTCTCTCTCTCTCTCCCATTCTCTCCTCTCTCTCTCATCTCTCTCTCTCTCATTCTCTCTCTCTCCTCTCTCCCCATTCTCTCTCTCTCTCCCATTCTCTCTCTCTCTCTCTCCCATTCTCTCTCTCTCTCCCATTCTCTCTCTCTCTCCCATTCTCTCTCTCTCCCCATTCTCTGCCATTCTCTCTCTCTCTCTCTCTCCCATTCTCTCTCTCTCTCTCTCTCCCATTCTCTCTCTCTCTGTCTCTCTCTCTCTCCCGGGTGCAACATGCCACCTGTCACTCACCCCACGCGGAGGCTGTCAATCAAATCAAGCCCAGGAGAGAAAGAGCGGAGGGCGGGATCAAGCCGAACCCAGACAAAGCTTCCTCCCATTGGTGAGTACTAGCACTGCCGCCTCTGCATGCAGGAGTGACAGAGTGGGGCTGATAACACAAATGACAAAAGATGGATGGATGGATGGCGGAGAGGAGGGAGGGGGGTTGATGGAGAGAGGTGTGGAAGACTGATAGCATTCATGTTCAGCTGGTTCCTTCAGCGGTGCTCGGTGCTCCTGGCTCGGCCCTCATCGAAGCGAGAGGGTTCAAGCTCAGAAAATAACGGGGTGCTCCGCTCCTCAGAGCTCCAGGAGGAGAGGGGCCTCTTACCACTCCTTGCAAACTCACTTAAGGCATCCATTCCATTTAGTAATAAAATACTTTTGCTTAATTAAAGTATTGTAAAAAATAATGGAACCTATTCAATTTCACTTTAACACTACACTGGGTTTGTTTTAGGAACGAGGTTCTGTGTTCCACTACACATTTAGTTTATTTTTTTTGCAGTACGCTATTTATATCTTAAGATAAAGATCATACCCAATATATTCCCATCGTTGATGTATTTTCTTTATTTTAATGTGTGTCTGAATCGCTGTGGTTAAAAACAGAAATGCCGATTCAGTCAGAACATGTTCCATGTGTTGGTCTTTTAGTAAAAATGGTGTTTTCCCAAGAAAATGATGAGAGTTCAATTGAATGATTCTTCAGAAAAAAAAAACATTTTCTTCTCCACCTTCTCACCTTCTTCTCCTCATTCTCTTCTTCTTCACTGTTTCTTCTTTTCCTCATCCTTCTAATTCTCCTTCCCTCCTTCTTCTCTTCCTTGTAATTTTTCTCTTTTTCTTTTTCTCTCTTTGTTTCCCTCCCTGTTATTTTCCTCCTTAACTTCTTCTCCTAATCCTTTTTTTCTTCTTCTTCATGACCTCTTCTTCTTTTCCCCTTCTCCTACGCTTTCCATTCTCCTCTTCTAATTCACTTTCTCTCTTTGTTTCCCTCCGTCTTTTCCTCCTCCTTCTTTTTTCTCCTTCTCTTCCCATTTTCTCTGCTTCTCCTCCCCTTCATTTCTTTTTCCTTCTCTACTTCTTCTCCTACTTCTTTTCTCTCGTTCTACTCCTTCTATTGTTTCTCTTTCTCCTCCTTCTCTGCTTTCCCTTTTCCTCTTTTCTTTCTCCTCTTCCTCTCCTCCTCCTCCTTCCCTTCTCCTCTTTTCTCTTCTCTTTTTCTTTTATTGATAATAAAGTTCAGTAATTTGATGTTTAGGCATGTATTCAGTTAAGCAGTTCTGCTGGTTCCTATCTCGTCAGCATTAGGATAGGCTACAGAGCTCTACTGAGCCAGCGCGCGCGCATGCTTGAGGAGCTCAACGTTCTAGAGCTCTAGATCTCCGGTCGTAAAGCATTACGCTGGAGAAAGGATCCGCCTTAGTTATGACGTCCTCTTTCAAAGATAATATAACAGTTGTAATATTTAATGTTAATGTTTTTGCACATAAAATGTAACTGTAAATGTATGCAACAACTGAGAAAAGATTATTATTTTTGTGTTACTGAATAATTCCATAAAATAAATGCAGGTTGTTTACATAAAACAGTGGCTAAACAAGACTTGCAAAAAAGTGTATTATTTATTTTTTAATAACAATATTAGATCTTCTCAAACAGATTATAAGCAAACATTAGCTTTTAATAAACATGAACACGGAACCAAATAGTGTGGAATATATTTTACTCAAGTTACTCATGTCTGTATTTATCTTGTAGTTACAGAAGAGAAAAATGAAAAATCAACCATTATATTTTGTGTTGCACATTTACGTAAATTATCATTTCATTTTTAGGTGATTTTTTTTATGAAAAGTAAACCTGTAAAATATAACATTAACTTAAAATTACTTTTTTTAGCAATCCTGAATAATTACGTAAAATAATTGCAGGTTGTCAATTTACAGAAAAAAAATCTGTTAATTAATAAGTTTTAATAACTGAATTAAATGAAAAAGTAGTAATATTTAGTAAAAAAAAAACATTTTTTACACACATATGCCATTATATTTTACTAAATAATTACATAAAACAAATGCAGATGTTCATTTTACAGAGTTTTTTTTTACACAGGAGTAATCTACCATAAAATTACATTTCTTTTTGCAGTGTATGTTCTAGACAAATGTTAACATCTGTGTAAGTTAGTGTGGATGTGTAGTTTTACTTTTTAAATTAAATAAAAACAGCGCTAAAGTGCTAAACAAGACTAAAAGAGGCTTAATGTAGTTCTTTTAGGCAAGGCAAGTTTATTTGTATAGCGCATTTCGTACACAGGGTAATTCAATTTAATACCAGATTCTCAAAAAAAATGCTCAAACGTAAATTTAAACTCTCACAGTTCGTAAAAGTGTGTTGCGTTAACCATAATACTGAATCATTATCCCATTTTACATAAATCGCTTTAAAAGAGCATTTTTCATTCACCATCACAGAAGATTTGTCTTTGTCTAAAGACATTTATCACTAAATCAATGCTGTTTTTTTTATTTAAGCGGTCGCCCTCTTACGTGCTCAATGTTTAGATGCATTTCCTCAGGATGAATCAGCTAATGCCCCTCTCTTCACCTCTGAAAGCACGTACTTCCAGAAGAAAAACTAACATGTGGAAGGTGTGAATGGGTCCCCTTCATGCTTTTGTTACGAGCGCTCATTGACACCCGGCTATCGGCGTTCTAACGATGTGTTCCAGCCTTTTGTCGACTCTGGGCCGTGTGATGAGTGCTAAATGAACTCGCACCTCCACCCGTTGTCATGATCAGCTCATTAGGACGCACACTCTGCAGTCGACGGTGATCCTCACACTCACAAAGCATCGCACCGGGTCACATGCAGATTTGGTTTTCTAATGCTGCAGATTACGACGACTTGCCTGGCTCTGCCTCGACATGTTTGAACGGCGTATTTCATGTTTTGTGTCAGAGTTTTGTAGTGTAGGGTTCGATGCTAAAAAGGCTATTTTTAGAGGTGGGTACTAACTAGTTTTACTCGATCTGAGCGCTGCCTTCGACCACAAAATCCTTCTCGATAAACTAGAAAACTATGTTTTCTTATCACTTTATCACTTATTGTGATAAAATAATTCAGATCATACTTGGAAAGAAGAGGTTTCTTTGTAAACATAGGTGATTACATGTCGAAGAGGACTGCAGTGTCGTGTGGAGTCCCTCAAGGTTCAATCCTTGCTCCTTTACTATTTAATCAATAGCAAAACATTAATATAGACGGCTCAGAGCCTTAGAACATCAACATGCAGTCTTGACACTCTTCCAAAAGTCTTTTTAAAAATGGTTCTTAAGAGTCTAGAAAAGGACCTCTTAGAAGTTATAAACACCTCCTTGTGTTCCGGATTTTTCCCCAAATCCCTTAAAACCGCAGCGGTAAAGCCACTACTGAAAAAGACAAACTTAGACAATACTGTACTGAGCAACTACAGGCCAATCTCAAATCTCCTTTTTATTAGTAAAATTATGGAAAAGATTGTGGCAAAGCAACTGATTGAATTCCTGACCCAAAATGAATACATGGATTGTTATCAGTCTGGTTTCAGAGCTCATCACAGCACAGAGACAGCTCTACTGAAGATAGTCCAGGGTTGTCCAACATCGGTCCTGGAGAGCCAGAGCGCTGCACATTTTTGGTTCAACCATGATGAAACACACCTGTGGCACTACTTATGGTCCTCTGATTGGCTGAAGTAGAGTAGTATGCATACTACAGCAGGGTTGCAACTAAAATGTGTAGGGCTCCGGCTCTCCAGGACCGACGTTGGATACCCCTGAGATAGTCAATGGCATCCGGTTAAACGCCGTTTCAGGAAAAGTGACTGTCCTGGTTCTACTCGATCTGAGCGCTGCCTTCCACACAGTTGACCACAAAAACACCATGAAACATCTCCAGCTCATTCAGAACGCAGCGCTCCGATTCTAACCAGAACTAGAAAGTCAGAACACATTTCTCCAGTTCTTCAGTCTCTACACTGGCTGCCGGTCTCCTTCAGAATAGATTTTAAAGTTCTGCTGCTCGTATATAAGTTCAAACATAACTCAGCAGCTAAACACCTAACAGAGAAGATCAGAGAATACACTCCAAACAGAGAACTGAGATCCTCAGATCAGATATGAGATCTCCTCCGGGTTAATTCCACTCAGAGTGAATCCTCCTTTAGTTCTCCTGCGGCCCACAGAGGAACCAGCTTCAGAGGAGATCAGGGGTGCCAACACTTTATTCACATTTAAATCCAGGATAAAGACTCTCCTGTTTAGTTGAGCTTTTGTCGACTGAACACCAACATCTATTCTATCTCTGCACCTCACATCTTAATCTAGGTCTTAATTTTCAGTTTTTAATCAATATGTAATCATATATGATGGTATAATATATATGAATAAATGATGGTTAGGGTTTGATAAAATATTCACAAACATTCAATTTTGTAATAGGGATGGTTAGGGTTGCCAGATTGTCAGGATTTGTCACGTTGTTGTTTATGCATTGTGTATTTTTAGATTTTATTATATGTTTGGTTGTTTTTTTTTTCTCAGTTTCTTTGTGCTTTTGCCTCCTTGGACGCCATCTGCCATTACGTCTATTTCTCAACTTGCTTTTTGCCCTGATGCCTTGATATTTAAGTAAAGCTGATCGTTTAAGTAAACTTTTTTTTTCATTCTTACCTTATTCCAGGCCTGATGTATTGCCTTTGTATTGTTCTTAAGTCTCTTAAATCTTTTTTTGTTTAGTTTAAATCTATTTCTGTAAAAACAAACAATGAAAAATCTCACATTTAAATACTCATATATTTAGAAATAATCCTTGAAAAATGTTGACTTTTGTGTTTACAGCGTAGTGATGCTCATCAGTGGAGTAGAAATTATGTTAAAAGACAAATACGATTCATGGGGCCCCGCAGGACATTAATATTTAATGTCTTTATTGTTGCATGATGACCAAATCTTATTCTTTTTTTTTAGATTTAGTCAAAGTTTTTTTTTTTTTTTTTTTTTTTACTATTCCTGTAGTAAAATCCATCTTGAGTCCCGAAACATTTTCTCTTTTACCCCAGTGTTGGGATAGGACAGTTTTACTCAAACTCTTAACTCCAGAGGCCATATCTTGAGCAATACGTAATAAAATGTCTTGCTCAGACAGAGTTTTAGGATGCAATGATTTTATTTAAACTGACAATTTCACGTTTCACCGGGGAGACCCAAATATTTGGATCACATATTCTACTAAACTAGTCATTTTTAAGAAATTCTATGGGCAGTATGTGTTGTGAGGTTTTAAGGAGCACGAGACCCAAAAATTATTTTCTTTCAAAGATCCAAAAATTGTCAGGATGCGTGGTCTGACGGGGAACCTAAAATTGCAATACATTTCTAGTCTTCTTGATAATCTAAAAGCTAAACATTTTAGCAAAACAAAAATGTATAGTTGTCTTCTTTTTACAATAGCATCTATCTGACAGTGTTCCTATCTTATTGGTGCATTTTTCATCTTTTTAAAAAAATATCATTTTCGGGATCCATTCCATTTGTTGTTGGCAGATTTTTGTGCAGATGTCACTGCGTATTCGAGATCCTCCTTCATCAGGATCTGGCAACACTAATCTGGTAAGTCCTGCAACGTTCGCTCTGATCACAGAGTTGTTGATTCGCATGATTAATCTGCTTGATCTGTTTGGTTCAGCGCGCCACACACCACAAGCAACCAGAAACCATCACCTATCGAATGAAAGCGCAATGTTTTCAGCTCCCCGGAGAAATCTTGGGGCGCATTTCGGCAGCGGAGAACTGGAAAAGCTCATCTCTTATCTCTCTCCTCTCTTGTCTGTAAATGAGAGACTTCCCGTGAGCAAACAGTCTTAACTGGACCTGTCGGAACACGAGTGTGTGAGGAACACAATAATCTTCTTATCTCCACAGATGCAGCAGAAGCTTTGCTCTTTGCTCTCTGTTTTTTTGACCATTGTGCTTCTTGAGTAAATTTGCTCTCTGCCCAAGGGAATCTGAGCCCCACCCTGCTTCCAAACTCTCTCTCTCTCTCTCTTTCTCTCTCTCCATCAGATTTTATCTGTCTGTCAGCTATCCAAAGGTCTCACACCTTCGCACAGCCTTGTCACGCTAAATCTTAATAAACATTCACAAACAGAAAGCAACCGCTCACCAGAATTGGCAAATGCATAATTTTCTTGCATATATACGCAAGTTTACTCTCTCTTATTTTATCTGTACAGCACTTTTGTCAACTTCAGATGTTTTAAAATGTGCTGAACAAATACAGTTCCAGATATATGACACCACAAAATGCTGATAAAAAAAGCAAAAAAGAAACATATTTTCATTGCATCTACGACTGAACTCTTGAAAAATTCGAGTAAATTTATATTTGGTAATATTTGAGCAGGTTTGTTCTATTTCATAGACATATTTATTACAAACAATGACGAAAGGACGATTATGTTCTTATTCAGTTCAATTTCAGAAACAGTGTGTGGAATAAAACTTGCCAACCAACATAACAACGCATGACATTTGGGGGAACATATTGAGACAAAACAAATGTTGACTGAAATAAGTTTTTGTTTGAGTGTGGTGAAAACTGTTTTACAGTGGCTGGGTCCAACACATAAATGATTTCACCATTTAAAAAAAACTTTTTTATATTAGAGAAGCCTAAACAAATGTTGAGCAAACGTTCTTTTCCTTTACAACCTCTGTCTCAAGTTAAACATTTTTACTGACTTGATAAATGTAGCGGTAAATACACAAGTACCCACATCTACAATTCACTGTTTCCAATGAATACTTAACATTCTAAAAAAGTTTCGGTCCTGGTGCCATGATATTGTCCTTTAACACACAAAACTGACTTTTGACAAAGCCATAGTTAAGTTCAATCGTTTTTATATAGACTAAATTATTTTATAATCTTCATGATTTCTATTTGATATTTGAATGCATAACATGCCAACAAGGCTTCATCTTTTTGTCATGCATCATATTTGGCAGCAATGAAATAAATCCCACACTTCAACCAGATTAAAGAGCAAGTTGCAACAAAAACAAAACCCTTGTATTCCCAATGTCACAGCCCCTGCACCCCCTACCATGGGGCTGTTTGCTGTGCTTTTCTTTCCCAGCCATTGGTATGTATGTTTAAGAATTCTAATCTTATCTGAGTATCTCCCTACATTAACATCTGTTATGCTGCAATTACCATATACATTAGTCGACACCTGTTTCACTTAAACCTGTTTAATTACAGTGATTGTGCTGTGTTGTTGTGGGCAAAAACAAAGTCATTCCCGGTTTCAAAAAGTTTGATGTTACTTCACAATGAAGGCAAATAATTCATAGAGTGGGTTCTGAGGCAAAATAGATGTTAGCTTCCGAGCGGGAGTCGCTTTACCGGATTGAAAACTGCTGACGAGCGATTAAAGTCATATTTCAGTTTTTTCTTTCTAAACTCAAACGTTTACCCCAAACCAATTTCACATATTTGTGCAGCGTACGTACATTTTGCTTTACATTTGCCTGTTTTATCCACAATAATAAAAGGCTAACGGCTAGCATACGTTTTACCGTTATGAAGCTAGCGCGTTTTGCTACGCTAGACAAACTAGCAACCCGTTTAAACATAACCACCTTTGTCTAGCTTATCAAATCCAGCGTGAAATCAAAGAAACACAAGTTTCAAGTCGTTGTTAAGCAGTTAAAGCCACTACACGTTATTTCCTTTGGGGTTCGAACACCTCGGATACACATAGCACAGTGTTGCTAATCAAATCCTGATAATGGCTCGTAATGTTCCGTCTTGCATCGGTTTGCTCAGACAAAAAACGATGAGACTAGAAGGGAAAAGTTTATTCTGGGCGTTAATGTGCGACTTTTGATGTGCTCCGATTGCTTTCATAAAGTTATTCAGGGCTGAGATTGACTTCCAGACCCTGCAGCATCCAATGCTTTGGTGTTAGGTTTCAACAAATTAGCTCTCGATTTTTGTTTTTGTTTTTACTTTTGGAGAATTACACTCAATTTATAACCTATTTTTAAATTTTTGAGTATTCGAGTGGACATAAGTAATTTAGTTAAAAGTCAACATCTGCATGTTGTAATCTGAAAAGAAGAGCAGATGACAAGCCTAAAATATGTATGTTAACCGCAAATAAAACGTATTCAACAAGACGTACTGGTGCGTATTTTAATTCTTATTTTGGTATTCGAGAATTTAAAAACGAAGTTAACACAAAACAGTATACATTTTGAACGAATTTCCTATTAATATAATGAGAAAGTTAGGGTTTTTCTATTCTTCATCAGATACACGAAGACAGAAAAAAACAAGACTGAAAGGATAGTTGTTAAAAAAAAACACTGACTATACAAACTATCGAGAGAAAAAACTATCGATATTTTAAAAGAGTTTGATTCTGTTGCCAAAAGTAGTGAATTTATGGGCTAAGTTAAGCTGGCAACAATCACGATCTGACTTGATGCGCACCTCCATGGTTCAAACGAATCCTTGTTGTTTCCTTCTATTCTTGTCGGATAAGCAAGAGATAATCATCACGAGTTTAAAGACTTTTAGAAGCCGTTAAAAGGAACAACCGAGGTCTTCCTTTGAAGGGATTTGGTCCCGAGGAACGCTTTTCGACGGCGTCTGTCAATCAAGCTCCGCGGCACCGCCTCCGTGGCTCGGGCCGCCTATAAAAGCCACGCACCTCGAACCAGCGAGCATCGTTCAAGCGGAGCTCAGGGAGTTAGGATGCCAGCTTCAGCAGGGTTTGGAAACGTCTTCATGGAGAGGAGCATCAACTTGCCCGCTGGATATCAATTTTTGGGCTGCCCGCCTGGAGTGCAGCAGCCTCCTGCGCATCTCGTGGGCATGCCTGGGGTGCCCTTACCTTTCTCAGGAATACCTGGCTATAGTTTCATCCCGTATCCTCATGCAGGACACATCGCGCACCTCGTAAGTATCCTCAACTCTTTGTAAAGCATCAACACTTAGACGCTTGATCCCAAATTTGTGGGAACGATCAAATTCGCAAGCATCAACATTCCTCCTCACGTTCCGCTTTTCTGACTTTCAGGGCAACTCCTTCGACCTAAAGGCTGCGTCTCCATACCACCAGGCTCTCCTCGGGAGGGGAGGCCCCTTCTACGCTCCGTTTCGCCCGATCCAACCCGACGACCCCAGTCGGATCCCCAAGGTGGCCACTCGCGAAAGCACTAGCGCTTTGAAGGCCTGGCTGAGCGAGCACCGCAAGAACCCGTACCCCACCAAAGGCGAGAAGATCATGCTGGCCATCATCACCAAGATGAGCCTGACGCAGGTCTCCACGTGGTTCGCCAACGCCCGCCGCCGCTTGAAGAAGGAGAACCGGGTGAGCTGGACGTCCAAAGGCAAGTCTGACGACGAGGAAGAGGAGAGCGAGGAGGAAGGTTCCCCGAGGAAAGGAACCGAGGATGAAGATGAGATTGATCCTCAGACGGTGGATGAGAATGGAGAGGACCAGAACTTCGACGCTCAGAGGGAGAATGGAGACCCGGACGCGCGCAAACAGCACGTCGACGTCCAGAAACCCAAAATCTGGTCTCTGGCGGAAACCGCGACGTCAGAAACCGCGAGGAAGCCGCAGATGGCTTCAGACTTCGGGAGATGGTCGTGGAGCTCCAGAGACTCCTTCTCACCCGTGAACCTCTCCACGCGCGCTCTTCTCGAGCATGCGCAGTGAAGATGCTGCATCCAGACTATGATTTTTGCACTTTGAGGAGTCCGCGTGGATCTGTCGCGGACGCTCGCGTGATTTCAACCCGGTTTCTGGTTTAACAATCAAAGGACGTGAGGTGTAAATAGTGTACATGTGTGTTAACTTATAAATATATACATGCTGACATATTTTTGCTAAAATAAAAATTTGAAAATCGAGCGTGGTTTCGCTTTGCTCGGTGGTTTCATCTGCTGAAAGGGCTTAAATGTTCATGTTTCCTGTCTGGAATGAACTCTCGAAAAGTTTAACTATTCAAAAGTAAATAAATGTTGAATTTAATTATATCTGAATTAAATCAGGGTTGCTTCAATATATGTATAGCTTTAAAGCAAGTGTTCATCTTAAATAGTGTGTAACCTGACAAAAACTAAATTAAAATGTTTATTTTTAAGGGATTTCTACAATCAAATTTTTTTTTTTTGAAAACATGTTTTTTTATTCACGTTGTTTACTGATCATTTGTTCCTGCAGCTGACAAGTATTGATTGAAATCGAATGGGAAGACGTAAAATAAGTTTATTTAATATAGATGAAAACTTTTACATTTTTTTTTTACTTTTTTTTACATCAGCTTACAAAATGTTAAGTCATAGAAGACACGAATTTCTTTACTTGAAATATTTCAGACCTATATTATTAGTTTTTTTTATTCTGCTAAACTTTTTATTTGTTCTCTTTGTTTTGAATGAACAGATTAAACTAATAATATAATGACAATAAATGAACATAAACAAAAAAAAAACTAAACATATATTAATTAAAGTGAATGCAAACCCTGATACCAAAGTCTTGCACAAGTGCAGCTTTCTTAACTGTTTACAAGATAAAATACATCAAAAGTCAAACACTTTTTGGCTTTAATCGGACTTTAACTCTCCAGAGATAAACATCAGTAAAGTTTCATGTTTAATGGACGCAGATCTGAAGGGCTTAAACTAACAAAAATATTTTTAAAAGAGTCTCTCCCTTGATATTCTTGTCTTTCAGATGTTTTTCAAATCATTATGTAATGATTATTTTGGTGCATAAAAACCTAAATCATCAGAACGAGCCTAATAACCGAACAAAAAATTTATATAAATCAAATGTTTTTCTCAACTTTGTGACAGAGTTGCAAAAATACTGACAACAAACCCTTATAAAGTCATAAAGTTCTGAGGACACCAAATCGCTTTAAATCATATTGTTTTTATTTCTCGTAGAACAATTGAAAGTTCAATCTCACTCAAATGTCAAGTTTAGTGTTTGGAGAAAAGTGCAGTTTCTTTTTTCAACATTACAACGACATTAAAAAAATACTGAAAACTGTTAAAAATGGCTACGAAAATACACATGTTTTACCACCAAATCGTTATTTTGAGATAAAGTTTTTGACTCAAACATTTTATTTGCTGACTCGAAGGTGCGTTAAGCAATAAACACACTTTTAAATTACAATTTAAAAATGTTTACTTTTTATCAAAAAAATTAGACTTTCTGTCTCCATATTGTGGCTTTCTATCTTAACAAAAAAAAATTAAATAATTATCTAAAAATTATTTCAAACTTTTTATCAACAATTCTGACTTCTGAAAACCCTTAAATATTTGTTTCCTGGGCCGAAACACGCTTTCACTTTTATAATAAACCAACAAAAATCACTCACTTACATAGAAATTAGTTGTTAAGACCAAACACACCCTTTAATCGTCAAAATAAACTTTAAAATCAGAACAAAAACACCTTTTAAATCCATTTACGAACCATTTAATGAAGTCGCGGGTCACACTTCTGGTTTCTGGCAACCCCCGCGGACGAGCCCTCCTCAGATAACTTTTGTTTAAAGAATATCTAACGCGGAAGAAGCGACGATTAAACGCGCGATCAAACTGCGCGCCGCGTTCCCTGCGCTCAGCGCGGAGACGTCGCGCATGCGCCCGGATGGAAGCTTCTCGAGAAGATCGGTGGCGTTCAGGAGGAATCCGAGGCGCATGGAGACGCGTTCCCTGCGCTCAGCGCGGAGACGTCGCGCATGCGCCCGGATGGAAGCTTCTCGAGAAGATCGGTGGCGTTCAGGAGGAATCCGAGGCGCATGGAGACGCGTTCCCTGCGCTCAGCGCGGAGACGTCGCGCATGCGCCCGGATGGAAGCTTCTCGAGAAGATCGGTGACGTTCAGGAGGAATCCGAGGCGCATGGAGACCTGCGTTTCACGTTATCAGGTGGACGCCACTATCAGAGGATTCGCGTATCGAGCAGCGCGGATGGATTAAGCGCGGATTGTTCCGTCTCAAAGCTGATGATGAAGATTAGTTCTTCCTCGGTTTAGTCACGACCAGACAGACGGAGAGGGCTCCTGGCTTTCACCTTTGCAGCCTGATTTATTGTGAGTTTGGGATCCGACTCGAGAAAAGCGAAACGTAGCAGTTTAAAAAGAGCTCGTGCTTAAACAGGGAACGAATAAAAATAAGGTTTGTAAATTTTGGAAGCTTCCACGAGATGCGGTCTCCTCGCTCGATTCTGTTTAACTGTTTTTAAGAGTCCAATCGCGACTTTGCACCAAACCATTGATCATTTAAGAATAATGATAAAGAATTCAGTTTCACAACGAGACATGCATCTTTTCGCGGAGGTACGCAGTAAAACCCTGAGAGTCAAATTAACTCTATCCAGAGTAGGACCAAATACACTCAAATAGAGTGAAACAATAACACTTAAACTGATTTAATCATCTAAACCATTTATTATTCACCGAAAACTTGTGATAAACGTTTGTATCTCAATATAAAAAAACATCACAACTATTCTCCTCATCACGTTGTATAAAATACGAGTTTAACTGAAATAGTTTTATGGTTCAGGTTGATGAGCTCAGTGTTAATTTAACTCTATTTAGAGTAGCACCAAATAGACTCAGATCAGTGTTAATTTAACACTAGACTTCACTGTGTATACACAAGCTGGGCCCTGCTATTTTTGACCATGAACTCTGTCAGGGTTTTTGTCCGTTATCGCGCGTCTCTGCTCCCTGGTGCCGGTTCCGGGTTCTCTCTTCACCTCGTGGCTTGTTGCGTCAATCTTCGTCCCGTGTCTAATTTGTCTTTAGTCCTTTCAGCTGTCTTCCCGCGCGTCCTCACTGATTAGTCTCCCGTTTATACCCCCGTGTTTGTGTTGATGGTCACGGGTGCATTAAGTGTCTTTGTGTGCGTTACCGATGCGCCACGTTGTAACGTCTGGCAGGTTATTTTGTAGTTGCTTATTTTCCACTCTTGAAAGTGATTTATGTTATTGTTCATGTTTTGCCCCCTCCTGGATCTTTTGTTTTAGCCATCTCTTTTCTCCGTGCTTTATTCTTTAATAAAAGAGTGTCTCAGGTCAAGCTGTCTCTGCGTGTGAGATCTTTCCTTCAACTCACACCCCCGATCGTGACAAACTCTAAGAAAATGTTACGATAACTTCATAATAAGTATGGTAACAATGTTACAAAATAATTATTTAGCAGATGTTGAATCAACCTGAATTTATCATGTATAAAATTCCACATTCTTCTTCTTCTTCTTCTTCTTTCGGCTGTTCCCAGTTTAGGGGTCGCCACAGCAAATCATCTGTTTCCACCTAACTCTGGCCTCAGTATCCTCTACTCTTGCACCAATGACCTTCATGTCCTCCTTCAGCACACCCATATAACTCGTCTTTGGCCTTCCTCTCGCCCTCTTGCCTGGGAACTCCATCTCCAACATCCTTCTACCAATATAACTACTATCCCTTCTCTGCACATGTCCAAACCATCTCAATCTGGCTTCTCTGACTTTGTCTCCATCCTTGTCACTCCTAAACTGAACCTCAACATCCTCATCTCTGCTACTTCCATCTCTGCCTCGTGTCTCTTCCTCACTGCTACAGTCTCTAATCCATACATCATAGCTGCTCTCACTACTGTTCTGTACACCTTTCCTTTGATTCTTGCTGACACTCTTCTGTCACACAACACCCCTGACACTTTTCTCCACCCCCTCCAACCTGCCTGCACTCGCCTCTTCACCTCTTTTCCACACTCCCCGTCGCACTGGACTGTTGACCCCAAATACCTAAAGTCCTCCACCTTCTTGACCTCAGCCCCCTGTAACCTCACTGTTCTACTTCCCTCCCTCTCGTTCAAACACATGTATTCTGTCTTACTACGACTGACTTTCATTCCTCTTCTTTCTAGAGCAGACCTCCAACTTTCCAGGTCTCCCTCCACCTGCTCTCTACTCTCACTACAGATTACAATGTCATCTGCAAACATCATTGTATAAAATTCCACATTGTTTAACAAAAAAAAAAACAACACCATTCTTTTGAAACAGTTTGTACAGTGTGTGATTGTTTTCAAGCAGAATGTATTTGAATAACTCAGTCAGGCACATCAATTTTTATAAAAGGATTAGTGAAAGCACATTTTTTGTTTAAGCAAATAATACAAAATGTACTTATAAGTAAAATGCATTTGGTGTTGATCATTTATTTGCATAACAAACTCTGTTAAATAATACGAAACCAGAAAGACTAGAGCTCCTTTAAACAGCTATGAGTTGACAACTATTTTTATTTTGTGCACCTTTAATGACCTGCAACAACATAACAAAATAACCTAATAAACACGAACTAGTTCTCAAACAAATGTTTAACTTAACACCAGAAGCACAACCTAAAATGAGATATAACTGTAATAAACAAACGAAAAAAAAAAACTCCCACAATGCACCTGGTCTGACCAAAAAGCATAAAGTGGACTCAATCCAAACCGGATTGTTGAACCAATTCTCTTAAAATAAATGGACTATTTTTCTCAATATTTTTGCCTAATTAGTTTCTCAAATTAAGACCAAGAATTACAAAAAATAGCTTGAAAAAATAAGTAATTTGTTTTTCTTTAATGTAATGGTTAAATACTTTAAATATATATATTTTTTAAAACATGAATGTTCTTTTTAACGATGACGTCATTTTTATGACAAGTTATCTTTAGAGTTATCTTTTACATTGTGTGGCAGGGTTAGGGTGAGCCCTAACGGTCATAGTTTTGCTAATTTTCTTTCATTAAGGAAATTATTGTAAAACTAATTGTAGCTAATTCTTTTACATCAGTAATCAAGTGTATAGAATGTATTTTTTCCATGCAATTCGTTAAACATTTAACATGCTGTTGTTTTTCATGATTAAAGTTCATTTTTCAAACTATAAATTTACTAATGTTTTGATACCAAAATAACAGACACGTTTGTTAACTGTTTTAATGCAAAACACTGATCGTATACTTTATCTTTTATTTCTAATAATGTATTTACAAATTAATTCATTGTGAAGATAAAATAAACCCGTGCTGTAGAATACATCTAATATTTTTTAATTCTGAACGCAGAAGAAACGTTCATTAGGGGTTAAAACGATTAGCAAACGTACCATAAACAGTCTTTCTTCATTCCAGCTGTAGACATTAGCGATGTATTAACTTTTTATTAACTTTAAACATCTTTCTGTCATCAAGTCAGGGGCAAGCGTAGAGAGGGGAGAATGCGCATGCGTGTGTGTGAGTGACTTCACTTTGAAATAATCTCAACACAAATTCAGGATAATCGCCAAACAATTATTTTCGAAGTTTTGCTAATTTGGCTTCGAACCAAGCTATTTCATTTGTTTAAAACGAAAATAAAAGTGAGATGAAACAGAACACTGTTTTCAGACACTTAAACTCGGTACTTCAGAGGGCGGGGCGAACGGCAAATTTATTACTTGTTGCCTGTGATTTCATTGGGCTAGCCCAGTGTCCGTTACAAAATTCAACCAATGGGCCACGATCCATGTGTAAGACGTCAGATAATGTGTTTTTTATTATTATGGCTAAAGTAGGGAAATTCTTGAAGTCCTCTTGCTCTAGCTGTTTACAAGTTTGTCTCGTGAAACTGAACAAAGTTGACAACGCTTCTCACAATCTTTCCTTTTCGTGCGTTTCCTTCGCCTTTTACGTTTAATAATGGCGCCTCATGAACTTCCCGTTAAATACCAACTCAGAACTTCAAAATAAGAGTAACTTCAAAATAAAAGCTTTAACAACTCAAACTTCAAATTACGATAATTAATTTTAATGAATCAAAAATGCATACTTTGTAAACCCAAATTACAAAGGGACAGTTACAAATATATTTAAATGTATATATACAAAACAATGTTTAACATAGCGTGTATATGGGTATATTTATCTTCTAAATACTATTTAGTTCATTGATTCGTTCATTCATCTTCATGTCAGCTTTCTTCCCTTTCGGGGTCTCCACAGCGGAATGAACCGCCAACTCTTCTGGAATATGTTTTATGCGGCGGATGCAACCCATCGCTGGGAAACTATTTAGTTCAATATATCTAAATTCATGGAGATAAATATATAATTATACGTTTTTACTGTTTTTATGTCTTGCTCTGTATCAGGCTCTGTATTATTTAGCTTTAAACATAAGTTTTCTGCTCTGTGAAGATTTGGGCTGGTGTTTATTGAGGTTGGTGGGTTTTATGTTGAGTTTGGGCTGAAAACTGTCACTGAGACGATTATCTGCTTCTGCAACGCAAGACTGCTGACTCGTGTATTTCCATTAGCTTTAAAACATCTGCCTTTTCTGCTGTCCCTTGTGGACAAATCATAAGGCCTTTACACACCTCTGCAGCAGCTGCATGCACCTCCTGCTTGCAGCAGAGCTTTATTTTTAAAAACATGCATTTAATCACAATCTATACTTGTGATTCATCCATATATTTTTTAAAATGCAGATCTATAGTTGTGCGTCAAGCCTAGCAATCGTGCGTTGTGGAGGCTCTGCTGCACGCATTTGTCAAAAACGCATTCATAGTTTTGCGCTCCGTCGTGCGCTCTCCATTCACAGATCAATATTAAGAATGATCAATAAGAATGATAAGAATGCCAACTACTAGCAAACCAAAACACAACACAGACGCTAACAGAAGACAGGTTATATTTACCTCATGAAAAATAATATAACGCTGTACATGCGGCCGATGCTGCTGTAATAATGCTAACTTCTAAGTAGCCAAAACTCAACCCAGAGTGCAAAGGAAGGTTATTTACTTTATTACCAAAGAGAGAATGAGAGTGTTCGATCTGCCCCACTTCGACCAATCACGGAGCTTGACACGAGGTTAGAGTTTCAGATGCGTGCGAGGGCAGCCTTCGCAGAGGGCCATTCGTAGGCTTGATGCACAAGTATAGATTGAACTTAAACCTGCGAATTGCACTCTGCGAAATTTGCGCATTTGCATAACCTGGCGCTGACCCCGTCGCGAAGCCTATCGCGCACATGATTGGTCGAAGTGGAGCAGAATGAGCACTCTCACTTTCTTTCTTGATTTGTGGCCAATGTTAAACGCTTGATGAGGGAGTCAAACTACCCGAAAAACCTTTCTTCGCTATCTCTGTTTTGGCTAGCTCGTTAGCGTCTTGATGCCGCTGCATTGTAAAATGGATCAGCGCAAGCGTAGAGGTTTTACAGCGAGGGAATTATGTGTGTAGGTATGTCGATCAGGTAAATAAAAGCTGTCCTTTGCTCTTGCCTGTGTTGTGTTGTGTTTAGCTAGTAGTAGATTCTAATATTGATATTTATAATATTGCTAATATTGATCAAAGCAAAGACAGCGCGCACCGAGTTTCAGATGATAAACGGGTTTGTGCTGCGCCCCGAGAAGCATTTTGTGTTTTCAAACTGTTACTTTAAGTTTGTTTTGATAAATAGTTAGTATACATTGCTCAAAGCTGAAAAAAAAAAAACACATTTTGGGAAAAATGAAGGTGAATATTTTCAATTGTATAAAATGAACACATTTTATTTAAATTCTAACTGCGTATGATTAAGTACAAGTCTGTTAGTTTTTTTTTAATATAAAATTTAGGCCAAAGGCGTTAAGTAACACTTTTGACTGATAAAATTAAGTAAAAATAATATAGGTTTCATAAAAATGGGTTACTTTTTGAATTTGTTTTTGTTAATTTTGTTTTAATGAAAATTATTATTTTATTGTAAACATTCATTCAATACGTAAAGTATATTTTTGTAGATTTGATAATCTATTTTTTATATCTCTTTAAAAAAATAACACATGTTTAAAAATGTTTTAACAACACACCACGTTTCCTTTAGCTGATTTTTTTTTATTGAAAAAAAAATGAAAACAACAAATACGTATTTTAATGAACAAAATCAGTTGTTTTTATCTAACTGGCATCACACAATAAAATTTTTACTTCGGAGAATAAACCATATAAAAGAGAACAAAGTAATTTTTGTGTTATAAAACTGATAAAAACTAAATTTTTAAAAATAAAATTGATTACATTTAACCCATTCAGACCTAAATAATTTTATTCTAAATAATTTTTAATCACATAGCTTTTTGGGTTCTTAAGTCAAGACATTTTTTTTTACATAAAATTGAGGTCAAAACATTTAGTCAAGATAATTTGCACGAAACAAATGTAGTAAAAGTAATTTGGAATTCTTTAAAAATACATATAAAATAGTAAACACTTGTTTTAAATTTTAATTACATTAACATTTTTATTGTAAACAATCAATCAAAGCACAAAAAAAAGTTTAGTTTTTTGATATGTTCTCATTTTAATGTATACATTAATACTGAACCGTAATATCCCAGCTGACCAGATACCATCGGATAAAAATAACAATAATAATAGCAATAATAAAACCACACATTGTACAGAAGCGAGACTCCTGTGTCATTAGTCTGAGCAGCCGCAACCTTTTCTTCGATGAATCGATGAATCTCTCACACAATGAGATTAGGCCTTGGGACCTTGCTCCGTTCGGCGCAGCCTCTTCTCTGCAGAAGCCGTGATAAAAGCTAAACTCTTCCCAGCCAATCGCCAGAGCCTCCATGCAAGCGCAGACGCCTGTGGCCTGCTAATCCACGGATAATGAGGACACCCCCGGGCTCACAGAGAGCTCCTCCCACGCACCCCCTCCAGCATACACACACGGGCGCAACCATCTCCGGCAGGCCCCCTCCGCTCTGGCCCAAATGATGTGTAATCCCAGTCTAAACATGACAGGCAAAAGGCTGTGATATTGAGATAAGGCTTGAGCTGTGGAACAATGCTGAGAGGGACAATGGCTAAATCGACCCTCAATGTCTCTCGCACAACATCCTGACATATGCTCAAACCAACAAACTGAAACCAACACCCGAAGACCACTTCACGTCTATCCGAATATTCGTGCGTGCGTGAACATACCTCCATCTGAAGGTACTGTAGGATTTCTTTTATTTTAGCCGAGTCGCTAGTGGATCCCCGCAGCCCTTTGGAAGCTTTTGAATGAACAAGTCAACTGCTGCGAGTGTGAGTTTATTCAGACAAAGACTTCCAGAAACACAGAGTTTTGGATGCTTCACCGAATAGTGAAGTTACAGAAACAGAAACCACTCGCGTATTTAAGATGAAGAAACTCAAAATGTACGATTGTTGGTTTCTGACCTCAAATGAGCAACTTTGAGTTCAGTATAAACACAGAGTTTTAGTCTCCTTATATACTCCCACAAGGGAGGGGTAAACTGGTCACACAAGCACGGTCAGAGTTTCAACCTCCCGTCCAGATGGTGTTCAGGGGAATTCCAGGAAAAGATAAGAAGGTGGAATGTGGCAGTTAGCAGAAAGAACCAAGTAAATCAGTCACAGAAATAAAAACACTGTGGGATTTATATTTTACCTTTTATATATTTAAAAGTACTCATTTTATTAACCAACTTTCTACTTTCTAAATTCTGATTAAGAAAAACTGAAGAGTTAAATAAGGAGAGATTCATGAAGGTTTGTGTGCCTTTTGTGTGTCTGAAGGCCATGGCACATCCTGTTTTTGAGAAGATAAGAAGAAAGCCCTGTTGCACAAGAGGAGCCGCCTTGTACCAGTCGCGAAGACCAAAAATAACACCTGGTTTCGTTTCGCCAGAAAGGGCTCGTGAGCAGATAAAAAGCTAGGGCTTTTCAGAGGGGACGCAGAAGATAATAGGTCTTCTCCAGCGCGCTGAAACTGCTGTTGATTTCTCTCTGCTGAAGTCTTCATTAAAACTCGATCAGTTGGCAATCTGTCTCTTGGTCATTTTGAACATGCATTGGACGCCAATATAGTCCCACACTAGTCACACTCAGCACACAGAGTTTCACAAGAATACGGAGTATAAAAATGAGAATTTCTTATTATTCTCACAGGTACGGGCGCCCACCGAACATCTCACATCTGGCCGAACGATCGTTGCGGACGTAAAAGAGCTCAGCTTTGCCATAACGGATGGGTTTTTTGCAAGAGAACATGAAAGAGCGATACTCACTCTTGCTTCGATCTCATGACAGGAAACCGCGCTGAAGAACGACGAGATGAAGAGCCGAGGAAGAGACCTCAAAAGAGGACAGTAAGAACATCCAGAAGCTTGTATCGCTGGTGTCCGACCATCAAGAGTTGTTCCACAAAGCCCTCAAAGACTATAAAACAGCAGCGTGTGGAGGTTCTCCGCTGAGGAGAGATGGGAGGATTCCTTAGTCTTGGTGCTTCGTTCTTTTGACTCTTGTTCGTTTAAAAGAATGATTCATTCGAACGATTCATTTACATCAGAAAACATCTGATCTATTTGCAAACTGGTACGACAGAGACCCAAAAATAGAGCGAAACACACGAGTCTGAGTAGATAAACGTGGTCATGGAGTCTTCTGATTATTATCAGTTTATTATCAGGTTTGTGCTGGTGACACTCTATATAATCGTGAAAACTCTCCTGTTATATGGAATAATGGAGAGTTTTCACTTGGGGCTATTTTAGCTCCTGCGACGGATACGTTGGGGGTTAGTACATGCATTTTCCTGTGATTTTCACAAAGTGGTCACACACAGAGTTTTTGAAAGAACAAATAAAATGTGATGCGCACCTCCCTGAGTATTTTAACTTTAACTGTTTATGTAAAAATTTACAGGTTGTTTTGATCTCAGTAATTGTGAGAAAAAAGCATCCATTGAAATCAAAGCATTACGAGCGAATGATTTACATCGACGGTTTTTTACTCGTTCATTTGCACTTAAAACAGTTTCTCTGCATCCCGGAAAACCTCTATTCTTGCTGTTTTGTTTACCGTTGTACTAATACATGATTTAGATTTTTCAAAATTTGATTAATTAATTGAATAAGGCCTTTAATTATATATAAAAAACTTTTTATTTTAATTCATTTCAATTAATTCATATAAATAACATCCCGGTCTTACACTACACTCTCTCGGTTTGACAAACTGTTGACTTCCGATATACTTCTGTTGCCAAAATACGCTGAAACTTCAGCGTTGTTTACACATTTTTACATTTTTTGTTTAGGATATATAAAATGTAAACATTCAGCCAATCAGACGTCTGTGCTACACTTAAGCCCCGCCTCTCTGGACCCATATTTGGTTACCAGGAAGTGATGCACTTCCACAAATAAGTCCATGTTATATACAGTCTATGGAAAGAAATGATTGTGTGTTAAGAGTTGAATTTATATTAATAGTACTATTCAAAGTGTTAACTCGTAACTTAATTTTGTTGTATTTAATTTTTTTGTGTTTCTTGTTGTATTCATGTTGTATGTTTATTGACTGTTCATTTGTGGATGCTTCACCGAATAGTGAAGTTACAGAAACAGAAACCACTCGCGTATTTAAGATGAAGAAACTCAAAATGTACGATTGTTGGTTTCTGACCTCAAATGAGCAACTTTGAGTTCAGTATAATTTTTGAAAATGTTGCTGCAATATGTCAACCTTTTATCTAAACAATCGAATTATTAAAAAAAATTTTTTAAATAAAAGTTGTGTTAGATAAAGACAGGAGGTTATAATCTTAACATATTTGCAAAAAAATACATAAATTGTAATCGAGCAGCACCAGTTTTGGAACTGTCGCCCTCTTGTGGACAACATAAGTACTCCACATTATTATTATTATTATACTTTTTGCAGGCAAGTAAATATTAGAGGCGCAAATGTTTTACAGCACATATTTTTTATTTTTGTAAAGTGAGGAGTACAACAATACAACGGGAAAATATTACCAAACATACATAAACAAATCAGACATAACCGTATTAGGAATTAGTTGTGCATCAAATAAACAATGATGCAAAAACAGAAACAGTGTTCAAAACTTTTGGATGCCTATTATAATCATAATATACAAAATAGACACCACAAACAACCCCAGAATGTGCTCATTAAACCTTTTAATCTCTTTTCTCACTCTGGCCTCCACCTCTCAATAAAAAAACAACTTGATGAAGGTATTTTTATTGAAGATTATTGTGCAGTAATGTGACACTTTTGTGTAGTTTGCACTTTTAATTGTTTGTGATTTCCACAATTTAGTAAATGCTCAATACACATGTAATGTTTCTCGCCCACTCTTCCTCTCTCTCTCTCTGATTGTCATCACCTTCATCAAAAAAATGTAAAATCTTTAAAAAAAAACTTAAAAAAGCACAAACACAACCTTGAATAGCATAATAAACACATTTGGGTTTTTCCCCAGTAAAACTCATCAGTGCCCCCAGTTCACAAATATTTAGGTGCCAAAATAATTCTAAAAGATAAAACTAGTAACATTTTAAGCATTCACACAAATAAAAACTCAGATAGCATTTAAGATTGTAACCTCGGCGATTGATTATCACAACAAAGCTCCTTTTGGTTTAGACGTTGAATGAGAGGATAGTATTCCTTTCTTCTTCTTTTATTCAATTTACACAATTTTAAATTTGTACTGTGTTCTTGATTTCTTTAAATAGAAATAGTTACGTTTCTAACCTTTGTCTTAGTGGCTTTATTTCCATTTAGATGTAAGTCTATTTATAGATCAAAATAAATATAAAAAACATGCACACGAATGCACACATATATACACTCACCTATTACTAATATTAGGAACACCTGTCCAATGTCTCATTAATGTAATTATCTAATCAACCAATCACATGGCTTCAATGCATTTAGGGGCGGGGTCCTGGTCAAGACAATCTCCTCAACTCCAAAATAAATCTCAGAACGGGAAAGAAAGGTGATTTAAAGAGAAATGTGCGATATGTGATGAAGAGGAGACAGTAGATCATGCAAAGGTTATGAAGAGAAAAGAAAAGATCTAAAGGAAATTGCAGTGAACAATAAAATACAACAGTTCATGGACGCCATGCAGACGACGGCGCTCTCAGCAGCAGTGAGTTTGAGAAGATACAGAACACGCTGATGGTTTCCCGAACATCTCACAAACCTTAGTGTTTGAGTGTTTAGCAGAGGCCATGTCTTATAATCTAATGCTGTATTTGCTGTCCTTCCCCTCAAACCTAAAGCTTGCCAGCTATAAGCTTTTCTATTAACTATTTGTAGGATATATATGAATTTTATATATTTAGGCTGAAGGAGGAGTCGTTTGTGCAAGCATGAAGATTGATGGAGGGGTGCAGCTTAGTGTTTTTCCCTTAGAGTGGTTCCGCTCGTACACGTGAACACACGCGACCTCAGACCCTCGAAGAGGACCCAAAAGAGAACCGTTCTCGAAATCGAAAGCACTTTTCATTAATGAGGTTTTTTTGAGTTAGCTTAAATAGAATTAGACCAGAATACACGTGTATGGTGAGATCGGGGCGAGCTGTCCATGGAAGAGCTGTGGGGCCGAGAGGCGACCCCAGAGAACGAGAACGAGAGAGAGGAGAGAGAGAGAGAGGTGAAGAGAAGGAAATAAAGGATGAGCAGAGAGAGAGAGAGAGGGGAAGGAGAGAGAAAGGAGTGAGAATGAGAGAGAGAAAGGAGAGAGGAGAGAGAGGGGAAGGAGAGAGAGGAGAGCGAGAGAGAAGGAAAAACAGAGAGAGAGAGAGAGAGAGAAAGGAGTGAGAATGAGAGAGAGAAAGGAGAGAGGAGAGAGAGGGGAAGGAGAGAGAGGATAGAGCGAGCAAGGAAGGCGAAAAAAAGAGAGAGTGAGAGAGAGAGAGAAAGAAAGAAGGAGAGTGAGAGAGAGAGAGATAGAAAGAAGGAGAAAGAGAGAGGAATGAGAGAGAGAGTGAGAGAAGAGCGAGAGAAAGGAAGGAGAGAGAAAGGAGTGAGAATGAGAGAGAGAAAGGAGAGAGGAGAGCGAGAGTGAGAAGGAAAAAGAGAGAGAGAAGAGTGAGAAGGAGAGATAGAGAGAAAGAGAAGGAGAGAGAAAGAAAGAAGGAGAGTGAGAGAGAGGATGGAGACAGAGAGAGAGGAAGGAGAGAAAGAGAAAGGAAGGAGAGAGAGAGGGAGAGAGAAGAGAGAGAGAGAGAGAGAGGGAGGTGGAGAGAGAGGAGAGGGGGAGAGAGAGAGAGAAAGGAGAGTGAGAAGGAGAGAGAGAGAAAGAAGGAGAGTGAGAGAGAGAGAGAGAGAGAGTGACAGAGAGCAGTTCTGAATGAGTTTTGTACTCTTAAAAAGTTCTGTGAATAAATTTAATCTAGGTGCCCAGATACACAGTGTGTAGATGTAAAGAGTAAAAATGATAGTGTATTAGTGTTCAATAGAAGAAGCGACCTTCAAAAAGAGAGAGCCTTGAATGGTCGGTCCGTTGAAGGCTCGCTTGCGGGTCCCCGTGTGCCCCGTGTTCACGGCAGCGAGAAGGTTTCAGCGACGGGGCGGTGCGAGTCTTTACCCGTCTCTTGAGCCAGACAAGCTCCGTTTTCAGTCATGTTCCGTTCCTCATCTTCCGCCGCAGTTTGACTCACCATCTGTCCATACATGAGTGATTCATCACCTGCTTCTTTTTGCTCGGAGTGGTTGTTTTTTTGTCCCTAAAAAAACCAAAGAATGATTTAATGAATGCAAGAGACCGTCCGAATGAAGTATTGGTATCGTATTCTTAACACAGAATTTTCATGATATACAAAAAAAAGTTTCAGCATGGGCTTGACAGGAACTATGTTAGAAACATGAAGATAATGTTACCTTAAAACATCTGGATTTTCCTGGAGAGAAGAAAAAAAGAACGGTTGTTGATCAAAGGAACTTGTTTAGATGTGTTAAGAGGATGCGCCACCCAGAAATGAAAGTAAAGTCACTTACCTCGATGTCGTTCCAGACCCGTTTCGGTTTCCTCTGAACACGTTTTGAGAGATTTTGGCTCGGACTAACCTCACATAAATGCCAATCTTTTCCGCGCGTGAGTAACGATTTGATTTTTAATTTTCAAATACTGGCCGCGGATGAGACCGCACAGACCAAGAGCAACGATAAAACGAAAAATGTTTGCCTCTGCCATATTGCGCTGGTTCCACAACAAAGTTCCACACTCGGCCAGTGAGGTGTGGATCTTTTGTGGTCATGTGAAGGGGTGCAAAAATATACGACTTGAGGGTGCTCTTCACTCACTTTCACTCTCTCGACAAGCTTCCTAAGTTCCTAGATTCCTAAAAGAAGAAGAGCAGGATGAGAAAATAATACACAGGCATTGTGCCATTGTGTTCTGTTAGTTTTCTCGTATGCGCACAACATCAACCGCGTCATTTTCATCATTCTTATAACCACGTCCATTATTTTCTCCTACCGTTTCTGAAACCTGAGACGTGAATGCGCTCTGCTAGTCTTTAGTTAGTTTAATTCTGTGATGAAAACTCTTTCCGCACAGGTCTCACGCATGCACTACAGGTCTCCAGACACTCGTCCCACGTTCTTCAAGCCTGGGGGACGTTCTTCAAGCCTGGGTGATGTTCTTCAAGCCTTGGTGCTGTTCTTCAAGCCTGGGGGACGTTCTTCAAGCCTGGGTGACGTTCTTCAAGCCTTGGTGCTGTTCTTCAAGCCTGGGGGACGTTCTTCAAGCCTGGGGGACGTTCTTCAAGCCTTGGTGCTGTTCTTCAAGCCTTGGTGCTGTTCTTCAAGCCTTGGTGCTGTTCTTCAAGCCTGGGGGACGTTCTTCAAGCCTGGGTGATGTTCTTCAAGCCTGGGGGACGTTCTTCAAGCCTGGGTGACGTTCTTCAAGCCTTGGTGCTGTTCTTCAAGCCTGGGGGACGTTCTTCAAGCCTGGGGGACGTTCTTCAAGCCTGGGGGACGTTCTTCAAGCCTGGGGGACGTTCTTCAAGCCTGGGGGACGTTCTTCAAGCCTGGGGGACGTTCTTCAAGCCTGGGGGACGTTCTTCAAGCTTGGGTGACGTTCTTCAAGCTTGGGTGACGTTCTTCAAGTGCTTCAAGCTAGCTTTCTTTATGTTTAAGTTGGACGTTTATCTTTAATGTTTCTCTTTAGTTTTCTTTATTTTAGTTTAACTCTTTCCGCACAGGTCTCACGCATGCGCTACAGGTCTCCAGACACTCGTCCCACGTTCTTCAAGCCTGGGGGACGATCTTCAAGCCTGGGGGACGTTCTTCAAGCCTGGGTGATGTTCTTCAAGCCTTGGTGCTGTTCTTCAAGCCTGGGGGACGTTCTTCAAGCCTGGGTGATGTTCTTCAAGCCTTGGTGCTGTTCTTCAAGCCTGGGGGACGTTCTTCAAGCCTGGGGGACGTTCTTCAAGCCTGGGTAATGTTCTTCAAGCCTGGGTAATGTTCTTCAAGCCTGGGTGACGTTCTTCAAGCCTGGGTGACGTTCTTCAAGCCTGGGGGACGTTCTTCAAGCCTGGGTGATGTTCTTCAAGCCTGGGGGACGTTCTTCAAGCCTTGGTGCTGTTCTTCAAGCCTGGGGGACGTTCTTCAAGCCTGGGTAATGTTCTTCAAGCCTGGGGGACGTTCTTCAAGCCTGGGGGACGTTCTTCAAGCCTTGGTGCTGTTCTTCAAGCCTGGGTGATGTTCTTCAAGCCTGGGGGACGTTCTTCAAGCCTTGGGGGACGTTCTTCAAGCCTGGGGGACGTTCTTCAAGCCTGGGGGACGTTCTTCAAGCCTTGGTGCTGTTCTTCAAGCCTTGGTGCTGTTCTTCAAGCCTGGGGGACGTTCTTCAAGCCTGGGGGACGTTCTTCAAGCCTGGGGGACGTTCTTCAAGCCTGGGGGACGTTCTTCAAGCCTGGGGGACGTTCTTCAAGCCTGGGGGACGTTCTTCAAGTGCTTCAAGCTAGCTTTCTTTATGTTTAAGTTGGACGTTTATCTTTAATGTTTCTCTTTAGTTTTCTTTATTCAAGTCTTCATGTAGTTTCTTTTGTGGTCACAAGGTGTTCCTGTCACCGTAATAAAAGTTTATCTAACCCCCGATGGCAGATTTCACAAGCCTCCAGCAGGGGGCGGTTAAACTAGCTTTTTAAGAGCTCTGTTGGGTAAGGAATGGCTATGCGGAGTTAGGACCCCACAAACCAAGCAGCATGTAAAAAAAATAATATGCTACTCTTCGTGTCTACACTTCATCCTCATACTCTGTACTGTACATACTCATACCCTACACCACGGAGCGAATGCTCCCTGCGCACACTCTCCCAATGAGAGCGCCACTGCCCCCTAATGTAGTGGAGTGGTATTGCACTTTATTCTAGAATACAGTAAACACACTATTTGAGAAGCACTGCTCTAAAACAAGATTTCAGTAAGCGTTAACATTTATGTCTCCAATCTGTTCTAGTGCGAGTTCTAGTGGGTTCTAGTGCGAGTTCTAGTGGGTTCTAGTGCGAGTTCTAGTGCGGGTTCTAGTGCGAGTTCTAGTGGGTTCTAGTGCGAGTTCTAGTGGGTTCTAGTGCGAGTTCTAGTGGGTTCTAGTTCGAGTTCTAGTGGGTTCTAGTTCGAGTTCTAGTGGGTTCTAGTGGGTTCTAGTGCGAGTTCTAGTGCGGGTTCTAGTGCGAGTTCTAGTGCGAGTTCTAGTGGGTTCTAGTGCGAGTTCTAGTGGGTTCTAGTGCGAGTTCTAGTGCAAGTTCTAGTGCGAGTTCTAGTGCGAGTTCTAGTGGATTCTAGTGCGAGTTCTAGTGGATTCTAGTGCGAGTTCTAGTGGGTTCTAGTGCGAGTTCTAGTGGGTTCTAGTGCGAGTTCTAGTGGGTTCTAGTGCAAGTTCTAGTGGGTTCTAGTGCAAGTTCCAGTGGGTTCTAGTGCGGGTTCTAGTGCGAGTTCTAGTGGGTTCTAGTGCGAGTTCTAGTGGGTTCTAGTGCGAGTTCTAGTGGGTTCTAGTGCGAGTTCTAGTGGGTTCTAGTGCGAGTTCTAGTGGGTTCTAGTGCGAGTTCTAGTGGGTTCTAGTGCGAGTTCTAGTGGGTTCTAGTGCAAGTTCTAGTGCGAGTTCTAGTGCGAGTTCTAGTGCGAGTTCTAGTGGGTTCTAGTGCGAGTTCTAGTGGGTTCTAGTGCGAGTTCTAGTGGGTTCTAGTGCGAGTTCTAGTAAATGAAAGAAGAAATGCTGGCTGAGGAAGAGTAGTTCTCATCGTTCGGGGATGAGTTCTTCTGTACTGCAGATGGATTCTCACCTTTTCTCATGTAAAGGACCACAGTGAGAACAACGAGAACGAAGATGACCAGGACCACAATAATAATTATTATTGTATGATCTCTGCTGGGCTCTTCTGCCCCTAAAAGAAACACAAAACAACTTTCATTACAAAAGCCTTTAAAATTATGCTTTGCTTATCCACAAGATCATAAATCATTCTTAGAAGTATTGAGATGTTATCAGTTCCCAATTTTGGAACATATGCTTATTTTATTACAGAATTATTATTTTTTAAACGACAGCATGTTTACACAGAACATATATAAAAGCTTCCATGACTGTTTAAGAGGGTTTGTTTTTTGTTTTTAAATAGAGACTTTATTTAGCGTTAAGAACGTAACACTGGGGGGCGCCGCACCCACCACAGACCCGATCCGAGGTAGAATTCCCAGCATGCTCCTCTTCAGACCCCTCCGGACATCTAAGCACAGATCAGATCAGAAACGATCAAATGAGATTCACAATAAATGTAAAAGCAAAACTTCCATGTTTGTGAGTTTAGGTGTGTTTTTTCCCAATTAGAACTTTCAGACTTTATTTGACAGCTAGAGAAAGAGTTTTGATTGCTGTTGAAGTTCAACAAATAAAATAATTCTATTTTGCTTTTAGTTCTTTGTTGGTCTTTTTCTACTCCTTTTATTACGGAGTGCTTAATAACTTATTTTTAATAGAGCTATATAAAGAGCTATATAAATAAATGACATATATTGTTATGGCCATATAGCATAAGCGGTCATAACAATATATATTTTTTTATATTTATATATTTTTCATATTTACACATATATATTTTTATTTATATTTTACATATTGTTACGGCCTCGTGTGGCTGTATATATATATATATATATATATATATATATATATATATATATATATATATATATATACATATACACATACAAACAAAACAAAACAGCCACGCATGGCCGTAACAATATGTAAAATATAAAAAATATGTGACTTCAGAACCTAATCATACTCTGTCCATTTCTTGCAAGCGTCTGTGGAGCTCTTGGTTGAGAACGTTCCAGGTTCACATTCTGCACAGACTGTGTTGCTTTTCGTTGTACCTGAGATTGCAGAGAAAACAAGATTAATGAAACACTTATAATCCGAGGATATCTGTGCACAGCTGCATCGATCGCATCCTGATGCTCTGCGCGTGTGACGTGTGAAGCAGCAGAAACCGTTTCGGACGACTCGCTGTCCCGGCGAGCAGACGGCGTGTGTCCGGCACGTGCTGCACTCATCCTGCTCTCTGCAGAAGAATCCAGGCTTGCAGACGCATTCGCTGAGGCTCAGCTTGCTCGGGTCGACTTGAGGCAGAAAATTTAGATCTGAAGTAAGAGAAAGAAAAGGAGGAGGAAATTCCACTTAAACACATATAAACACATTTGACTTGAAATGCTATTTTATCTTCATTTTCTTTTTTGTTTTGATTTCCATTATAAGACAGTGCTGAAAGAGATTTCTATAAACCATGGCACTTTTTTTCCTCAGTGTATTTAGTTTAATGAGTATGAAATACTGTAACTTCCCATTTAAAATCCAATTCATCTTTACATTTATTTTTTTGCAAATAACCTATTAAAATAGGCAAGGCAAGGCCGTCCCAAACTTCAAACCAACTGGCTTTAACTTCATCATATGACATTAATCGTTAGTTCAGGAGGAGCTGATATTTGACAATCAATCATATGGTCCCACCTTCTCAGATCATCTCCAGGATATAAGACACGACCAAAGAGCTAACATCTACATCATGCAAGCTATCCCTCTCTCCACCCCTTCTCCACTCACCATACACGTTTCAATTCTCACTTTGCGTAAGACGATCTATCGTAATAGTTAGAAATCTAACGGAGGAGGGGAGTATTTGTACGCTTCTCCATTTCTCGTCAACCACGCTTGCGATACTAGGCATTTACGACAGTGTTTCTCAATTATTTTCGCACTCCCCTATAGGAAGAAAAAAGCGTCTCGCGCAACTATAAATAGAATTATTTGTCTTTAAATGTGTTATAAGTACACCTCTGCATAACACAGTATCCTTATTAACTTATAAGAGAGAAAAAAGAAAGAAATATGGACCAACTTACAACAAAGAATAGCTTTATTAACTGTAGCAGAAAAGATTTAAGGCACATCTGAAATGTAAAAAAAACATTAAATCTTAATAAAACTTGCTGCCAATATTCGACATGTTTTCGCTGAAAAAACTCAAGCAGTTTATCAGCGTGATTGGAGCGTAACGTCTTTAAGTGACGCCTTCATTTATTTGGCTTCATGCTGTCCGCTGC
The DNA here is from genome assembly GCA_900490495.1 of Danionella dracula. Lineage (NCBI taxonomy): Eukaryota > Metazoa > Chordata > Actinopteri > Cypriniformes > Danionidae > Danionella > Danionella dracula. Next base: position 70,980 of record UELW01000059.1, on the reverse strand, counting down.
CAACATTATTAGACTCAGTAAGCACACCTGTCTCTCCTCGTCTCCCACCGCAGTCACAGTGAAGCCAAGCGCTACAAACGCGTCATATTTCCTCGTCTTAGCTTTCGGGAGACTTTTGTTTGTCTCTTTATCTCCTTCTCTCTCCGTCTGTCTTCTACACTTCCTGTCTACACTTCACACTCTGCCAATGAGAGCGCCACTGCCCCCTAATGTAGTGGAGTGCTATTGTACTTTCTTCTAGAACAGTAAAAAAAAAATAGAAAAATAAAAAAGCATGTTCCCTGAGGTCAAACACGCCCCCCCTTGACGGAGCCTCGCTATTTGAGAAGCACTGATTTATGAGCAGAGTGAACTCGTGAAACAGCTTCAGCCTCTCACGCACTGGTGTCACAGCTGGGCTGGCGGTCGCAGAGGGTTCTGCTGGTGTATCCGCTCTGATACTCTCCATTCTCACAATCCTTACAGCGCGGATCTTCACAGTTATCATCCTTCAGCATCCTCTTCCCTGCAGAGCACACACTCGAATCAGAGTTGGGATGAACAAGTGCTCTCCATCGAGTTAACTTAACAATAAATCTCATATAAGAGCTAAACTGACTTCCCAAACAAGCTCAAATTTTAAAGAACTACACTGAATTAAGTTGAAGTTATTTATGAGGGCTTAAAAAAGATGCTGATGGCAACATACAAAATAATGACAGTATTTAGCTTTAGTAAATCAATGTGAAAAAGAATAAATAATAGGGTTACATGCCTTGGCCACACATCTTGCAGCATATGCCCGCACTGTTTCTATAGAATGTGTCGTCTTGGCAGCAGGAGGCAAAGTTCAGCAGCGCGACCTGTCAGTGAGGGAGTAAAGCCGATTAGGTTGTGTGAATTACGTTCATGATAAAACGTAGGGTTTTTAAGCATGTGATACTCGATAATCAAGGTGCCTTCAGAAAAGAACAAGTTTTGTAGCAATTTTAATACATCAAATGAACGTCAGATTCCTACATTTAGGGATTCCTGTCTTGAGGGAGTCAAGCATCTAAAGTGGGATTACATCAGTGCTTCTCAAATAGTGGGGCGTGCCAAGGGGGGGAGGTTTTTTTTTTACTGTTCTAGAATAAAGTGCAATACCACTCCACTACATTCGGGGGCAGTGGCGCTCTCATTGGCAGAGTGTGAAGTGTAGACAGGAAGTGTAGAAGACAGACGGAGAGAGAAGGAGATAAAGAGACAAACGAAAGTCTCCCGAAAGCTAAGACGAGGAAATATGACGCGTTTGTAGCGCTTGGCTTCACTGTGACTGCGGTGGGAGACGAGGAGAGACAGGTGTGCTTACTGAGTCTAAACATGTTGCAGCGGACAGCATGAAGCCAAATAAATGAAGGCGTCACTTAAAGACTCTACGCTCCAATCACGCTGATAAACTGCTTGAGTTTTTTCAGAGAAAACGTGTCGAATATTACCAGCAATCACGATCAGTCAAACAATGTTTATAGTTTTATTAAGGATTTAATGTTTTTTTACATTTCAGATGCAACTTAAATATTTTCTGCTACAGTTAATAACGCTATTCTTTGTTGTAAGTTGGTCCATATTTCTTTCTTTTTTCTCTCTTATATGTTAATAAGGATACTGTGTTACGCAGAGGTGTACTTATAACACATTTAAAGACAAATAATACTATTTATAATTAACTAACCTTCAAAAGGCTAGAAAATAGTTATCTGTGACTGTGAGCCAACCGTAATAAAGGATTTATTATGTAATTAGCATTTTTACAAATGTGTTTTTAAGTAAATATACAATTTTTTCCTTTATAGAAATTGCTTCACATTAAGTTTGCATTTTGTACCCTACAAATCCCAGAAATTTTATGGTATTGATTTATTTGAAAAATAAAATAACCAGAATGTGTTTAACTTTGTCCACTGCGTCTCATTGAATCCTGTTTGATTTTTTAGCACACACAGGTTTACTTTGGACTCAATGTGTTCTCTCAGAGTAAATTTGCAGAGTTTAACAGCACCTAGTCTCACAATATCTGTAATTGAATATGTTTGATGGTTTGGCAGTCCAGTGATTGATTTTTGCCCACTGCGTTTCCTTGTAAAAATCTCTTTTATTTCATTGCTAGCACATACACAGGCTTTCTTTGGACTTAACATGTTCTCTCAGAATAAATATTCAGAGTTAAACAGCACCTAGTCTCATAATATCTGTAATTAAATAAGTTTGATGGTTTGGCAGTCCAGTGATTGAATTTGTCTAAAGCATCTCCTCGTTGAAACCTCCTTTGTCTGTTTTGTTGAACAAAAACAATATATTTGATACACTCTTGGAACAAGAAAAAAAACCCTCAAATAAAGTTAAACTCTTCCTATATCAAGCAAAAAAATCTGCAAATGGGGCGAGCAAATTTGACTTGGCAAGAATTCCTAAAATTAGAAAAAAATTCTAGCTGATAAATAGACATAAACTCTCAAAACAAGACTTTACAAGTTGTAAAACTGCACTGAAACTAGAATATTTCAACTTGTATCTAGTCTCTAGTGGTCTTAAAACTAGACAATTTGTCTTGAAACTTTCTCTTTTATTTAAGACTAACTTAGAAAATTTAGTATTAAAATAAGTATATATGACCTTAAATTAAGAAAGTTTGTGCTTAATTTTTGTTCTTAAAGTAGAATATGGGGTCTTAAAACTAGAAATTCTAGCTTACAATTTTAATTTTAAATAATTATATTATTTAGGTATATTGATGCATTTTTAGATAGTACAGTTCCATTAGGAGACAGAAAGAACTCTTAGTAGAGATCTGCGGAGAACATCAGTGAAGGACCAGAGCTGGATTCGAACCCCGTCACCAGAGGCTTTAGCTCCACATGTCAGCGCTCTGACCGCTACGCCATCAGCGCTGACAAGTTATTATGTTTCTGATAAGCTATATAAAACTAAAAGAGAACACATTCTAGTTTTAAGACAAATTGTCTAGTTTTAAGAGCACTAGTGACTAGATACAAGTTGAAATATTCTAGTTTCAATGCATTTTTATAGCTTGTAAAGACTTGTTTTGAGAGTTTTTGTATTTTTTTTTAAGATCCAACAGCTTATGTTACCAGTTAGAAGTTTTTGCTAATTTTAAGAACTCTTGCCAACTGAAATTTGCTCGCCCCATTAGCAGAATCTTCTGCTTAATCTAGGAAGAGTTTATCTATATTTGAGATTTTTTTTCTTGTTTCAAGAGTGCTTTTTTTGAAGTACAGATCTCTTCCATCAACGTTTGAACACAACTGGATGGGTTTTAAGGTTTGGGGTATTGATGATTTATTTACGGTGTAGATCCTTTTTTCACAAACATTTGAGTCTTATTTCAAGAAATCAAATGTTCTTACCTTTACTTGATCTAGACTAGAACTAGATTTAAGATTTTTTTTCTTGTTCCAAGATGCATGTTTTTACCAGTATTTAATATTGATTTCTTAAAATAAAATATCAATAACATTCTTGAAATAAGAATATGTTGAGTCAAAAATTCTTGTTTTAAGATTCTTGTTTTAAGATTCTTGTTTTAAGATCAGCGGCAAAATCAGCAACTTGTTTCACAAAGTTTCTTAATTCAAGAAAATAAATGACCAGAATAAGATTTTTTTTCTCCTCAAGAAAATATAAGTTTTATTTTCTCAAAATAAGAAAAGTAATCTATACCAAGAAGGATTAAATTAGAAAATTATTCCTAAAATAAGAAAATCAAGATTTTCAATCTAATTTTAAGCATTTTCAGCTTTGCTTAAAATTCTTTTTTTGCAGTGCATTCCTCTACTAGAGGACATATTTTTTATTTATTTACCCAATTTCAAGAAAAATAAATCATAATGGAATTGTCAAAAAAAGGGGATCAATTTCCGGTAAAATCGCCTGTTTTGCTTTTTTTTTTAATCTGCTCTAAAACCTGTTGGTTTTCTCTGTATTTTATTCAACCTAGATGTTAAGGATATATTTGACTGTTTTATCTGAATCCTGGACAGTTTTACAAGGAAACGTTTGATCTTTTTTTTTTTTACGCTTTTATTCTTATACCTGTATGTTTTCTACTGTGAAGTGCCTTGGCCAAAGCTGCTGATGTTGCAGGACCTGTGTTAAGGTTAGAGGTTAACCCCACTCCTGCATAACTATAATTTCCCTTTTTTCATCCATTTTTATACAACACCAGATTCATTTTGCATATTAACTATGAACAACATTATGTATGATGCAATTAAATAAATGGGGGTTGTTTTGGCCCTATATGTGTTACATAACTATATCAGGTATTCTAAATGCTAATAGTGGGACCTAAAACCCAAAAGAGTATGTTATTTTTTGACTGAGATGGAAAGTCCCCGACAGCCCAGCCAGGCTTGTGACTGTCCCCACTGACTACTGTAACCTTAAACCCAGGCACAAACAACAACAAACTCACACAATATTCAACATTTGTGCTGTTATGTTCATTTTTAGCTGCTAAACTCGGTTTTATTAAGAATTCGCAGTCAAATCGAAAGTGAAAGTAAACGCACGACTAGACTGTAAATAGATTTTAATGCGTAGAAACGACGAGAGCTTTAAAGAGAGCACAATATCATTCCTTTTATGATGAAGAACCACAAAACAGAAAATAACAATAATTAATATCGAGCAATTCAAGCGTTCCACAAGCTACAAAAGCACCTCTTACCAGCAAACAAAGCCGGGGAAGTTCTCCCATGATGAGAAGAGAGTCCGTGAGAGCTCCCAGAAGATCGATCAGAAGGTTAAGATAAAGATGAAGGTAAAGATGCTCGCAAGCCTCCGCAGCGCTGCAGAGAGGAGAACCTTCTCAGAGTCAGACCGGAGCTTTCGGGGATTTCTGCCGCAGCCGCCGCCCACGTGATCCGCTTCCCATCCTTTTCCCAGAAGTGAAAATCGATAGATGAAACTGCAAAAAATGTTGCATGAAACTCCTAGCACGTGTTTTACCCCTGAGTCAACGACTATTTTTATTTTGGTAAAAGGTACAGTTTTAGAAATGGTCATATTTGATCAACATCATAGCAATGGGTGAAAAGTAAATACATAAAACACCTTTGGGAATGTTAATGAGGAGTAATTCTTTCCTCCGTAGCTGTATATTATGCTCTTATTGGTGTAATAAAAACATAGTTTTTTTTCCCGTAGTGGTTGTGGTTGATTGTTTACGTTCTATTTTTAATTCATTGTTTTTTTTTATTCTTGCTAATAAAACAAATTAAAACAAACATAAAACATACACGCAAAGCAAAAATATTTTATTTTAAACATTGTTTAACTATCTATTAGCAAACTTGAATGGAAAAGATGTATTATTAGATGTAAACGATAAACGGTCGATGCTAGCAAAATAGCTTTCATGCTAGTTATTTTTGCAAACTTCCTGTTTTTTTGTTTTGCTAGCAACATGCTAAAAGAGATGACTCATAACAATTAGATATTATTTCATACTAGCAATAAGATAATGATCCAAGCAATACACTACTTATGCATTGTTATGTTATGCTAGCGACTTATTTCGTGCTGTTGGTGACCTTTTAAAAGCTAAGTCATGCTTGCTACAAACTATTAGTGTTATGATATGTGATATTTCATGCTAATAGTTTACTAATTAGTGCTAGTGTTAACATGCTATGTTACTTCCACTTGCATGTTAGATAGCTTATTGTTTATGTCAAAACTATAGATTGTAATTTACGCTAGCAAGATGTCCAACAAACTAAAAAGAACCTAGCAATTTCAGGTAAACAATATGCTAATCATACAGCAAACAATGTAATATACCGCATCCCTGGATTTCAAAAAAATAAATTTTGGGACAAATTTCAATGACCATCATAAGTCGATGGTGACCTTTGACCTCCATTGAAGCCTAGAGTCCAAAACAAAGTGAAATTTAGTTTTCAGAATTTACACTTTTACGCTAGCATGCTGTCTTAAACCAGGTTTATTTTTTCAAGAGTTTTAAATCTACTGACCATGCACTGTTTGAGCAAAAAAAAAAAAAAAAAAAAAATGTGGCACTGTTAAAACATAGTCTTTGTAAAATAATACCTAATAGAATTGTTGTTTGATCTGTTTGTGATAAATGTCATTTTGTCTTGTTGAACATCATCACTTTAATGAATGGGTCACTGAGTAATGTATGACGATGATATAAAGCGGAGCGTCACGGTGGCGCAGTGGGTAGCACGGTTGTCTCACAGCAAGAAGGTTGCTAATTCGAGCCACGGCTGGATCAGTTGGTATCTCTGTGTGGAGTTCTCATGTTCTCCCCGTGATCGCGTGGGTTTTCTCCGGGTGCTCCGGTTTCCTCCACGAGTCCAAAGACATGCGGAATAAGAGAATTGAATAAGAACAAATGTCCATAGTGTTAAAGTGTGAATGTGTGTGTGAATGTTTCCCAGCGATGGGTTGCGGCAGGGAAGGGCATCCGCTGCATAAAACATATGCCAGTGAGTTGGCAGTTCATTCCGCTGTGGCGACCCCGAAAGGGAATAAAGCCGACATGAAGATGAATGAATGAAAAAAGATATAAAGCGGTGATCACCAAATCTGGTCCTGGAGGTCCTTCTTAGTTGCACTAAACATTGCATAAAAACAAACAAATCTGCTTTTAGCTGCATGTACTTCAGCGTGTCATAGTTCCTAAATGCTTGTAAAAAATAGTTTAAAATTCATATAATCCTTAATCATTTCAAACAGTGATTTGTGTCTGCTCTGCGCCATCTTGTGTCCAAATGAATACTTTACACTTTTCATGAATGTTCTTAATGCTCTCAAAAAACTAGTACAATCACATTTTTTTCTGAAGTAAACTACAGAGAGTATGAGTCAGGAAAGATGAGATGTTCGTGCAGTCCTATTTGGGGCCCCAGGCAAACATATACAATTTTTTACTCATTAAATAAAAAAAATAAAAAAAATTTAGGTTAAAAACTTAAGTTTTTTGACACTTTAATGGAAACCTTGTGGAGCTTCCAATAACATTTTGGGGAGTTTAAATGCTTTAGTTTGTTACATTTTAAAAGAAAAAATCGTGCATTCTGGAGCGCTGGCTCTTTGTATGCTTGACAGAATAAAAGTTGACATTTGTTAAAATATAATAGTAACATTACATTTTATTTGCAAAAATGTTGCAATCTGGAGCGTGGTCTACTCCATAGATATATAATGCTTTATCTACTCTATATCTCAAGGGATGGGTGGCAACCCGAGGGCCCCTTTTTAACATATTTAAAAATTTTAAATATGTTAAATATTTTTTCATGATGTCTCTTGAGGGTCTGTCTACACTTCATCCTCGTACTCTGTACTGTGTGCAAAGCTCAAACAAAACCCCTACACCACTGAGCGAATGCTCTCTGCGCACAATGAGAGAGCCACTCCTTCCTAATGTAGTGGAGTGGTATTGCACTTTATTCTAGAAGAGTAAAAAAATCTAAATAAAAATTAAAAAGGATGTTCCCCGAGGTCAAATGCGCCCCCTTGATGGAGCCCCCCCCCCTATTTGAGAACCACTGCTTAATGGTAAGTCCGCCTCTGTGTTTGAGGAGGAGTGCTGCTGGATGACTTCATCAGTTTTCTTCTAGCTTCCAGGTAAACCTCGCTTAAGGAAGCTGCATGCTTTGAAAACTCTGTGTAGGTTTACAAGCAACACAACAGGTTCTCTCACCAGAAACTCTTCGACAGATGTCTTCTTAACGCTGGAGGGAAATATTCTTATCTTACCTGACGCGCAGAGAAGAAACATGGATCCCAGAAGCACCCTTGTTCCTCAGGTAAGCACTCCATCGTTAGACAAGAGTCATTCTATTTTTAAAAATAGAAACTATTTTTAAACATTCACAATTAACAGATATTATCTTACCTATCTTATCCATATCTTACAAATCATAACATATACTATGATTTATAATAAATACATCTTGAAAATACATCTTGAGATTTCTTTCTTTCTTTATTTAAATTTTGTAGCTGATTTTTAAAGACTTTGTAGCTAATTAAACTGTGCGGTCAAAATAGAAAATAGCGAGCTTTATTCCTAATTTCCAGCACCTGTTATGAGCTGATTTGTGTTCATCTCCTTTTCTGTTATTAGTTCTTTAAGTGATTATTACATTTTCTATTTTCATTTTTGTTTGACAGCTCAGCAACGAAATGCAGCTGAATCTGATGAACATGGTGAAGTCTGGGAGGATGAGCATCGACGAAGCTGTGGAGCAGGCGAGGAACGGCCGGCTGCTCAAACTGCAGAGCTCTGCTGCAGAGGTGCGGCTGCTAAAACTTTTTTATGCAATCAAACCATCCTTTCTGAGACCGTAGGATGTTGTTTTTGAAAATGTACTTGAAATTTACATTTACATTACATTTATGCTTTAGCAGAGCCTATTATCCACAGCGACTTGTAGGGGAGCGACAGATGAATAAAATAGACATTTTGTTATATTTTAAGAGTAAAAATGTGTATTTTGGAGAGCTGTGTCTAAATATACTTGAAATTTCAGAATGAAAGCTTAAAATCTGTTACATTTAAGAGTAAAAATGTGTATTTTAGAGCGCTGTCTCTAAATATACTTGTAACGTACTATAAACTACGTTATAAACGCAGTTTAGAGAGCCTTGAAGCAGACCTGGTGAAGGAAACGATCGGTTGCTGAACCGGTTTCTGGCAGCGTTCCTGTTCCTCAGAGCAGATCTCTGTTGTGAGGTGACCTCATGGCCTCGCTCTCGGGATTTCCTTCTCAGAAAAAAAAAGTTTTTGTGCAACCAATCATTCACAAAATATTTACTCTCAAAATTATTAATAGTGGCTTGTAGCCTCAAAGAGGTTCATCGCACGTTACCTAATCGAAAAAGTGGATGATGCCCATCAAAACGAACGCTCCCACCTACCTGTGCACCTCGTGAGCATGCGTGAATCAAGCATATAACCCCACCCCAGTGTACACACACACAAAGCAGTGTACACACACACCGTGAGCAGTCACCCGGAGCAGTGGGGGCCATGGCTGTGGGGCCCGGGGAGCAGTCGGGGAACTGGAGCTCCTCGAGGGCTCCACAGCTGAGGTTGATGAAGATGGAGAGCAAGTGCTTCATCACTCACTCCACCTTCAACTCGGTGGATCTGAGGATCGAACCTGCGACCTTCAGATCACAAGTCCATCTCCTCATCCACCAGACCACAACTGCTTTAGTTAATGAGTGGAACAGGTGTGTTTCATGATGTTGAATCCCAAATAGCCCTTCAGAACCGTAGTAGCCCTCCAAACTCTTCTCCTAATCAGAGCACCACACAGCACTGCTCCATTTTTCACATCCACGCATTCTGCACTCACTGACACGAGTGGTCCCTGCACACCTGCACACTTACGGACATTATGCACATAAGACACTTTAAAGATGCACACAAGCCACTTAATACGTCACTTTATTGCGTATTTGCACACCCCTGGACTCCATTCCCCATTTCCACAATTCTACATTTTTTTTTATTGTACAGCTAGGTTTTTTTTCTTTTTCTTGTGTCTTTCTTATAGTTATATTTTCTATTTGTATATACAGCTTTTTTATTCTTTCTTAGCTAAATTTATTCTTCTTTCATAGTTAAATTTACTTAAATGTATGTATTCTAGGTCAGGGCAGTCGCCTCAGCATTTTCACTGCGTATCGTACTGTGTACGTGACAAATAAATGTTAATTTAATTTGAAAACCCTGTTTTAGCGTAACATTACTGTTACAATTTTGTTTCAGGACGAGGAGCCGGCTCAGCACAACTTCCGCGTCCGCAAGTTTCAACCGCTACATCTGGCAGAAGCGTGTCCCTGCAGGTGTGTCTTTACACCCGAATCCTGTTTTTTTTTTGTCATGACCTCTTTTTCTGGCCATTTTGAATGCAACACTTTTAACAGATGTGTGTTTATTCATCAGCTTGATTTCAACGCCAGGCTGTTGTGCAGCATCGAGAAAGGCATCCTGAAGAAGCACCTGGCTTTTTCCGATGTGAAAAACCTGCCATGATGCTTCTGGAACCAGGTTCTCCGTTTCCTTCCGAGGACGACATAATTATGAGCTGGAGGCTGCTTCTTTAGAGGATAAGAAAAAAGTTGAGGCTCGGTTGTTTAAACATTCTACGATCCACTAGCATGATTTTAAAACGGCTCTGAGCATCCGATTGGAGTTTTAACGGTGAAAGTGTGGAAGCAGATCGTTCTTCAAACAAATCTTCACCTGTGTTGTGACCTACATACAAACATTTCCTCTCGGCTGTAGTTGCACGAACAGAACCAGAAATTGTGGACTTGAATTGCTTTATCAAATCAAGTCAAAGTTTATTTGTCTAACGCCACACTGCAGCATTTCTGTTGTTCTGGGTGTTGCGCTGTACAGAGAAGAAACACTAAAAGCACACAAAACGCAGTTCAAAAAGAGTTTACAGGGTGATTTTAAGACTAATTACTTGCCTGCCTGATCATGGTCATAAGCCAACATAAAAAGATGGGTTTTTAGAGCAGATTTAAAAGCAGGAAACTCAGAGAGTGATCTAAGGTCCTGGGGGGAGAGCATTCCACAGCTGTGGAGCAGAGATGCAGAAGGCCCCCCCCCAGCGTGGTGTACAGGATCTGGGCACCAACAGTAGATTTTTTGTGGCTGAGTGCAGTGTGCATTCTGTCCAGTGGGTTGCTACGGTCGTCTCACAGCAAGAAGGTCGCTGGTTCGAGCCTCGGCTGGGTCAGTTGGTATCTCTGTGTGGAGTCTCTCATGTTTCCTCGTGATCGCGTGGTGGTTTACTCCGGGTGCTCCGGTTTCTCCACGAGTCCAGAGACATGCGGGAATAAGAGAATGAAGTAAAAACGATTGTCCATAGTATTAAAGTGTGGATGTTTCCCAGCGATGGGTTGCGGCTGGAAGGCATCCGCTGTGTAAAACACATGCCAGAGAGGTTGGCGGTTCATTCCGCTTGTGGCGACCCCCGAAAGGGAAGAAAGCCGACAAGAAAATGGATGGATGCAAGTTTACTTTGTAACTTTGTGTACAAAGACGACTGCATTCAAGTTTTTCAGCCATGCAAGTGAGCCACGAGAGATTTTAGAGAACTTATCGGTTAGGAGTTTTGCGGTTATCACTGAAATAGAGAAAGAGCTGTGAGCGAAGGCCTTGGCTGGATTTTAAGTCTGGATCTGAATACTTGTAAACTGTTCACTAAGAGAGCTCTGAGCAGAACAGAGCCAAGAGCAGCTCATGTGTAGCCATTTAAAGACTTCATTTCGCCACTGAAAAATAAAAACATTCAAGAAATGTGTTGGCACTAAAAAAATATTGAAGGGATTTAGGGGTTAATAAAATAATTTAAATGAATAGCAGTTTTAGCATTGAAAATGTATTGAAAGAGACACGTTTTCAGTTGAAAATAAATAAATGAAGGCGAAAGGGCTTGGCATTGAAAAAGTATTTAAAAATACTTAATTTAAAAGGTTTTTGTTTTTGTAAATGAACAACAGACCGTAACAATTTGTTTAATGTACAGTTAGAAATTATGAAGTTTTTTTTTGTCCAATAGCGGTAAACAACACTAGAGTAAAAGATCGCACATGGTTCAGTCTGGAAACCTTTTTTCTATAAGACATAGAAAGTATCTACACACACAGATTATGACTTAGAGTAGACTGAGTATTAGGTCTTTTAACTTTTTAAACGTTTTCCTGCTCTGAGCAGAGTCGTTTTCCAGCAGAGGGATGAGTAAAGCTTTCTCTAATCTTACTCGTGATCTTCAGATCCTGCAGCTGGTGAATCAGATCATCTACAGTAACATCTACTCCTCGCCTGAGAACGGACCTCTGGAGCCCCGAAGCTCACACGTGCCCCCAGAAAACCTAAAAGAGGGGCGTCTGTCACTGCAGCGAGGAGGACTGGCAGTCTTTCAAGTGGAAGAAGTAGGAGCTTGTTTTGATCTCGTCCTTGAAGTTGAAGGACCAGTTCGACTGGAACGCTCGTCACTTATCAGCTTTAAGTGATCCGTGTTACTATTTTAGCTTTGGAGGAAGTGGTTTGGACCAGTTTGAGGTCAGGCAAAACATGAAATATGAGGCAATCTGAGGCAGAGTAGATCTGTGGAATTAGTTTTTTAAACCTTTTTAACTCAATTCTAAATGCATTTCCCGATAAAACAGCGAGAACTACAATAAACATCATCACAGACTTCCAGCTATGAAGAGTAAAAAATCACAGAAGTGGAAATAAATTTGAAATAAGTGCAGGGATAAATATTTAGTTTTTACAAATATATAAAGGATAGACAATTTCTTAAGATATAACTATACAAACACAACCTCAATAAAACATTAAAGGGGTGATTTAAGAAACCAAAAAAGGCCTGTTATTTTCAAAAACAAGAGGTTTAGCAGCAATAAAACGACACTGAAAGTTTCACAGTTCAAAATGCTTTATTATTCGAGCGATGAATGCTAACTCGTGATGTGAAACACTTTCACACAGAACTAAACCCCAATCTCTGGACTCTCTAACAGAGAACCCTCAATAACAGGATACTCACAGACCGAATACAGTTAACCTCGCGGACCAGAGCACTGAGCTAACTTTATATTAACTTAAGTATTAAAATTACCAAGAATGATCCTTTATGTATTCAAGATGAACACTGCTATCCTGTTTAAATACACTCCAAACTATTCCAGCTGTCCATGAGTTCCCCGGCAGAAGAGTCTGAGGAGAACTCTCATCATTAGATTCCCCCAAACCATCACAAATCTTGAAAAAGCTCAGCTCACTGTTCTGATCCGTGTCGAGGTGTCGAAACCGCTTGTCTGGCTCTGGGCAGAGCGCGATGAAGAGAGCGGTTCAATCTTATTGAATCTTATTACTCAACTCTACGTTTTCATCACAAATCTTCAAAAACAGCTGAGATTTCTCTTTGATTTCTCCAGTGATATGTTACAGGAGGTTGTTTTCAGTCTGTTGGGAACTTCTCTCCATAGATACTAGATTGTTCTGGACCCGGACTTGATCAAATCTCCGCTCTGTACACTGTAACATACACCAGGACGAATAATTTTTTTTCTGATGATGGTGCCGCCCACACCGTCTTGTTTGGGACATTGGACATCAAATCCATCTGATTCCCTATTTCAGTAAAAACACAACCCCAAGCTGGTCCATGAGAGCTCCCCTCTGGATGAGTTTAAAGTGGTTTTATCGCTGATTTTCATGTAATCGCTGACTGTTTGCGCTAGCAATAACGATCAAGTTTAAGCCCCAAAACAGCTCTGAGAAGTACCAGAAAGCATCTCTCTCTGCTCCAGGGCTCACTGTTGATCCTCAGATATCAAGGAAAACTTCATTCTAATAAATAAAAATCTAGCACTCATATTCCACATTTCTTTGCTCTGCTTTATCATCTTGCTTGTTTAAGTGAAAGTGAGTGAACTGACGTAAACGTGAACAGTTGACCAGATCTGGAGTGATTCAAACCCAGAATTTTGTCCTCTGCATGAAACCCATCTCAGTGTACACACACAGCAGTGAACACACACACCCGGAGCTGTTCGTGCTCTCACTAGTGAGAGCAAGTTTTACCTCAAAATTATGCAGGGTTATGGAAAAAGCAGAAAGCAAAAATAACCGCCCCCTAAATACCAGCGTCCGTTTCTCAGACACACTTATAATGTGACGTTATTAGATTTGACACTAATTTTAAAGGGATAAAAAGTGCATCCGAGGTGGAAAGATGGTGCAGTGGTGGAGTTGGTCTTTCTGTAAAAGGAAGGTTGGTGGTTCGATCCCGCTAGGGCCATTCTGCCATTGTGGCCCTGGGCAAGCCACTTCACTCGCATTGCCCAGTTTGGATGAGAGTGACTGGTGGAGGGTGTTTGGTGGATGTGTGTGACTGGTGGAGTGTGTTTGGTGGATGAGAGTGACTGGTGGAGTGTGTTTGGTGGATGTGAGTGACTGGTGGAGGGTGTTAGGTGGATGTGTGTGACTGGTAGAGGGTGTTTGGTGGATGTGTGTGACTGGTGGAGTGTGTTTGGTGGATGTGTGACTGGTGGAGTGTGTTTGGTGGATGTGAGTGACTGGTGGAGTGTGTTTGGTGTGTGAGTGTTTGGTGGATGTGAGTGACTGGTGGAGTGTGTTTGGTGGATGTGAGTGACTGGTGGAGTGTGTTTGGTGGATGTGAGTGACTGGTGGAGTGTGTTTGGTGGATGTGAGTGACTGGTGGAGGGTGTTTGGTGGATGTGAGTGAATGGTGGGGTGTGTTTGGTGGATGTGAGTGACTGGTGGAGTGTGTTTGGTGGATGTGAGTGACTGGTGGAGGGTGTTTGGTGGATGTGAGTGAATGGTGGGGTGTGTTTG